>ML791822.1:104929-122080 GCA_009831015.1 Picea engelmannii
TTTCCATAATTCTTAACAAACTTGCGATAATACCCTGTTAAGCCCAGAAATCCACACAAGATTTTGAGAGTCTTTGGGTGCGGCTAGTATTACATAGATTCAATATTTTTCGGATCCACCCTGACACCATCCTTTCCAACCAAATGACCCAATTATTCTACTTCTGAGGCACCAAAATCACATTTAGACTGTTTCAGGAAAATTCGGTGTTGAGAGAGTAGATGGAGAACTCGATCCACATGAGTAAGATGGTTTGTCCAGGTTTTTCTATAGATGAGGATATCATCAAAGAAAACTAAGAAAAAATGATAGAGAAAGGGACAGAAGACATGATTCATGAGGCTTTGGAAGGTGGAGGGGGCATTACACAAGCTAAAGGGCATGACCAAAAAATCATAGTGGCCCTCATGAGTTCAAAAGGTTGTCTTGGTAATGTCTTCCTCTTTCATACATATCTGGCGATAGCCCGAGCGAAGATCAAGTTTAGTAAATAATTGGGCGCCACTCAATTCATCTAGGAGGTCATCAATGACAGGAATGAGAAATTTGTCTTTAATGGTTAGTTTGTTGAGGGCACAGAAGTCAGGACACATTCTCCAAGAACCTTATCTCTTCAGGACCATGAGTACAGGAGAAGAGTAAGGGCTCGTACTAGGGCATATAACGTCTGCATTAAGGACTTCCTGGACCATTTTCTCAATTTCATTTTTTTTTGAAAAGGGGTGGTGATACAGACGGATATTGGGAGGAAGGCTTCCACGTACAAGGGGAATGGAATGATCATGAACACCGCAGGAAGGAGGGAGTTCTTGGGGAGTGGAAAATACCATTTGATGTTTATAAAGGAGGGCTTGGAGGTCTTGCAGCACCAGGGGTGTCTCTGTTGCTTGTATGGCATGGAGTTGGGCAATGACACTAGAATGATCTTTTTTGAGAAGCTTTTCCATGCGATGGGAACTAATGACCTCAGGTGAACCAACAATGATGCCTTGGAATTTATATTGGTGGCCTTCCTGGTCAAATTTCAGGGTTAATTCCTTAAAATCCATGAGAATGGGACCGAAAGTCCTTAGCCAGTCTGCACCCAACACAATGTCACAACCTCCCATGTCTATAGAAAACATATGGGATTTTATGTGGTAGTCACCGATTTGGAGATGCACATTTTCACAGCGCCCTCCACATTTCATGGAACCACCATTGGCAATCATGATTTGGAAATCGTTGATGGCATGGATGTAGAAATGTGTTTCTTGGGCAATACGACGATGAATAAAATTATGGGTGCTTCCACTATCAACCAAAATGATGACCTTCTGATGCTTGATGTAACCGATTAACTTGAGGGTTTGGGGGGCGGAGAAGCTAGTGAGAGCATTGAGGGAAATGATCGGTTCCACTTTAGAAGGGTCTGAGGGAGGGGTTATGTCAGTGATTTCAAGTGACTCAGAAACAAGGGGAGTTTCAACATCCTCTTTTGAAATATCCTTAGAGATGGCCATAAAAATCTTTTGTTTCTTACACTTATGGCCCAGGAAATATTTGTCATCACAATTATAACAAAGGCCTTTGAGTTGGCATTCATCCATTTCAGCCCTGGTCAATTTTTGGTTCTTTAATGGGGCGGAGGGAATAGTGGAATTTACGGGTTTAGGACGAGGGATAAAGGAGGATTTACGATTTTGAGAGGATACAACCTGTTGTGCTTCTTTAGCTTTTTTAGTAGCCTCTACCCAACTCAAAGGTCGATCCATGAGGACATGGGCCCGAATCTCATCCTTGAGGCCACTGATAAAACACTCTTGAAACAAAGCATCAATCATGCCCTCTGCTCGAAAAGCCAGGCGCTCAAAGGCAGCTATGAATTCTTCTACTGTTCTTGATTGTTTCAACTTTTTCAAACGACCCAAATGGTTGGTGTCAGTGTCAAAGCGTTCATAAAGCTCAATCACAAATTGGGTCCAAAAAATATACCTTTGACGAGAAGTTTTACTCCATTGCCACCATTGCCAACGTTCTTGATCTAGATGGAGAAAACCATACCGGAGTTTGTCCAAGTCATCTGTAATGTCGTATAAAGATAAATACTGTTCCATTTGGTTGACCCAACCAGTGGGGTCCGAGCCATCAAATTTGTTCACATCCACCTACGGAAGGCATAGGTCACGTTGAAAGTGATGGTGCTGAAAGGTATGGGAATGGGAGGAATGTTCACCTTTAGTCTTTGGAGGGGCATGAGAGAAAGTGTCATCTGTAGGGATCTTCAGTTTGGTGCAGAGTGATGCAAAGACAGATTCAAGCTGGGTGGTCAGTTCTTGTTTGACTTCCTCCATTGAGGACTACATGGTTGTATTTATGGTTGTATTGATGAATGTATCGATGGAGGCAACAGTGGCACTGAGTTGTTTCACTTCTTTTTGGGTTTCGAGGAAATCAAATTGCAAGGTGTTGAAGCGAGCTTCCAGGTCTTGGCTATGGGTATGGGCCATGAGGATGGGTGAACTGAAAAGGGGCGGGCGGGGTAATTTTTTTTTCCGAAAAATGATATTGATGAATGTGATAAGGGCGAAGAGATGGATCCAATGGAATAGGTCTCAAATAATGGTGAAAAAATTTCTAGACTTTTTTTTTTTTAAACACCTACGGAGTTATACTCTAGTATGAAGAATACTATAGCGATGAAATCCCCAAATTATTAACCAGTAAGAAAAGTGTAGTGATTTCGTAACCTGAACACAGTTGCACGACAATAGATCTTGTCTGTTTTAATTTGTTTATGTTTCTGTCCCCCANCTATGGGTATGGGCCATGAGGATGGGTGAACTGAAAAGGGGCGGGCGGGGTAAATTTTTTTTCCGAAAAATTATATGGATGAATGTGATAAGGGCGAAGAGATGGATCCAATGGAATAGGTCTCAAATAATGGTGAAAAAATTTCTAGACTTTTTTTTTTTTAAACACCTACGGAGTTATACTCTGGTATGAAGAATACTATAGCGATGAAATCCCCAAATTCTTAACCAGTAAGAAAAGTGTAGTGATTTCGTAACCTGAACACAGTTGCACGACAATAGATCTTGTCTGTTTTAATTTGTTTATGTTTCTGTCCCCCAAGGATTAGGTATTCAAGGGTTCTACAGACAAGGGTTTTCCCTGCGTTATATCTCTCTGATATACGTGTGGGGTCCAACAATAGTACTCATCCCAATATCTTAGGGCACTAACTAAGGAGGATAGATCGCACCCTTATCCGTACTACCTGACCACCCAAGTACTAGAGAGTATCTTCCCGAGTGTTGTTCTCGGTGGCACTAGAGCAGTCAGGTGGCTGATCGGTTTATCTAAAGAGGGATTCATGACATCTAGGTCGATTTCATACACAGGTGTTGTCTGATGCACTACCACTCAAAGGGGTACCAACAGAGGTTACAAGGGTGGCCAATAGATGTGCGCTTAAGAACCACTTGTAGTTCCTGCGTGTATGAATCCCTCAATCGTAGGTTTATGCATGTAACGACAGATCTTTGTGGCTTAAAGACACTTGAATATGTCTCTACCCTGGAAAAAAATTCCCACAATTTCTGCCAAGGAAAGTGCTCTGATACCACTTGTAATATACCGGATATAAAAAGTATGCAGAACAGAAATAAAATGCTAGAAATGGTAGAATAACAGTAATATAACCAGCATAATATCCACAATAACACAGAAATGATATAAGAACAACAACAAAAATAACACTTTGATTCAGAAAGAAATGTTCACAGGCCTCTTCGAGGGGGCAACCTCCAGTCAAGCAACACTCTGTTACAATAATCTCCAAGCTAGGGTTTTCAAACCCTCGACCCTTATTTATACTAAATATGTCTATCAAGAGAAGCATCTAGAGGAAGATCCTTCTAGAAGTGGAAGATTCTATTAGGTCTTCTTACATCCACCTTATTCTATTTTATTGAAAGGCCTTATTAATATTGATCTTTATTGCATCCGAATATATTGCTCTACCTATGTCCAGGTTAAGACCTTAACATAAATAAGGAGGATCTAGTGTTTAGTGCACAAATCTCATGTCTTGTGTGAATTTTGACTCTTTGGCTTAGTGCATAGGATTGACTGGATGTAAGGTTTTAGCGAATAATAATGAGTCGAAGTGGTTTGTGGACATATCCCCCCCATGGGGTGAACCATGTGTATCTGGTGTCTCATGGTTTTCTTTATGCAGTGTCATTTATGTTATGCATTTGCTTAGTGATTTGATTATGATGTGTAATGAATATATTTTTTTTTGCTTAAGTACTTTATTTATGTTAAAGGGTAAATGAATGCTAGACTTAACTCACAATGCTAAGTTTTCAAGGTGCATAATCACTCATTGTTACTTCGCTTATCTATCTCTGATTATGCTCTGCAGTGTTACTGAGGTTAATAAACTAATGCATGTTCACTTCCTAAGTGTTAACATAATATTCTGCGAAGTTCTATTATCATAGTATCGTGTCCCAACCTAGTTACAGACACATGCATACTATAACCCCCCATGCTTCTACCTCGGGTGAGACTTCGCTTGCTTCGTAGGTGTTTTTGAAAGGGCTGGTAGTCGGGGTTTTGTTGGTGCGTTGTTAAGTGTTGAACCCTGGGTCTGCCCCTGTGCCAACAAGGATATAATGAAAATTTGAAGACAACAAAACAAGAGAAGGAAAATGAAAAGGATGAAACCATCACTCCAGATCAAGTTGAACAACAAGATAGAAGACTATAATTCAGAAGGAATGAAAGATCAAGAATATCCTCTCCCATTAGGTATGGAATCAATAATTATGAAGGAAACTACAGAAGAATAGATTGTGAACCTAGATGGACTACACCACAAAGAAGATCACTTACTTCCAGGTATCAAAATTTATTTCTTGGACATTGTTATACTTTTAGACATTTTGGACACAAGGCAATCAATTGTAGAATCAATGAAAGTAATAACTACGCAAGATACATGAATAGTGAAAATAGTAGATATGAAAATGTTTGCAGACCTGTCAACATAAATTATAATCCATTTGACCCATTAATGGATCAAAATATTGTATGCTATAAGTGCAATAATCTTGGTCACAAAGAACAAGATTGCAGAGAGATGAAGGAAGATAATCTTATGCCAAATTTCCCTATACCAACTACAACATGGAAAAGGAAAGAAATTCCACACAATAATTTTTTTTGAATAACATTAGTCTCTAAAGAATGAAAAGAAGAATATGAATGGTTCATAGACAGTGGGTGCTCATCTCATATGACCAGAGATCAAAGAAAAATTGTCATCTTGAAGAAAAAGGGTGGAAATGTTGCATTTGGAGATGACTCATATACCAAAATACTTGGAAAAGGAACTGTAAAACTTGGAAGTGAAAATGTAAAAGCAGGAAAAGTCCTATTGGTTGAAGATATGAATCATAATCTCCTCAGTGTCAGCAAAATATGTGATCAAGGATACACTCTTACGTTTGACTCCCGAAAATGTAAGGTCAGAGAAAAGAACTCAGGAAGATTGGTTTCAACTACAACAAGAATACTAACTTGTTAAAGAGAGGGTGTCTACGAAGGTAGAAGAAGGAAGTGGTTTGAGTAAATTTAGTTTATCCCAACATACCCACTAACCCCGTAACTCATATCTAATGTGAATGATGTTCATGGGAATTGCCATCATTTGCAAAACAACGAACCCATCACTCCCTTAACTAATGTAATCACATTTTCAGTCATATTCATTGACAGACCCACCCTTACACCATTTGTTTCTAAACACCTCAACTCTATCCTTTGCTCAAGATTCCACATTATGTGTCAAAGAATTCAAGTGGGGGAGGGGTGTGCGTGAAGCTTTCAAAGTCGATCATACAACCTTGTTATCCTTCTGGTTGGTAATTCTTGAGTTCATAGTTTCGAACAACCCCAGGGTCAGCCATGGAAAGGAAATTATAAAACAATTCCTATTGTTCTGGTTAGAGGTGCTCGTAGCAAAAAGGATGTAAATGTTCCGACAAGAGTATCCGAGAAACAATCCCTCCTTTCGGGAAACAAGTCGCAGGGATAATATAGAATCGTCTTCTTCCCAGAACTCTATCCATAATCCTACTAAGAATGGAATCGAAACTTCCAAAGCATAAGTGATTGAATCAAGTAAAATACAACCAGAAAATTCATCCAACACTACTGACGTTTCGTGTATGACTTTGTAAACGATTGAAACCCCAATAGAACCCATGCATCAATGATTCACCGAAAATTACACTAACTTGCAAGGCCGATCCAATGATCAGGTCAACCATATGGATAACGAGAAGAGAGTTTGGTTTACAACAGATCCCTTGATATATATAAATTGCTCCACAATTTTCTAAAGAAAAATACACTCTAAAGACAATTTTTGAATGAAATCAGATGCTATTAACCTAGCAATATCCATTTGGCATATATGCACAGAAATAATTTTTATCCTTCAACCATATTCAATTATAAACTAATAATTTAAAAATACAAACCAATTACGAGTTACTGTAGACCGAAGATCAAAATTGTTGAAGACGAGCCTCTCACCTGAATAATTTTGTGCCACTTCTTCCTTCGCTTGCTAATCGAGAGACTTCACCGGCACCTCCCAGCCAATGTTAGGGGAACTCTTCTTCCCCCTTAGCGCCCTGAGCCATAAAGGAGACACAAACACTTACAACCAGAATTCCTCTAGCTCCTAGCTCACCTAGCAAGGTAGATCCACCACTCTCTCTCAATATGGGTATCCCAACTCTCAAAATTAAAGCTAGTCAAAATTTCAGCAGAATAACTTTACCCATAACCCCTGTGCCCATTCCTCATCTTAGTCATTTGTTTTATAGGAGTTTCATTAATGACGCATTCACTTGCACAATTAATTCACTTTTTAAATAATTAATTAAGAATTATTTCCCCCATACACTTGTCACCCTTTCCCTTAGCTGTAGAATTAATTCCACAATTTATTTTAATAAAAGTCAATTTCCCTCACCCATCCTAAAAGTTCTCCTTAAATCACTCCTATTTGTCTCTTTATTCCCCTTATTTCCATTTAATGACTAACACATTACTAAATCTGAGTTGAGTTAAAATATGAGTCTTCTCTTAGTTAGACTAGTGTTAACTAGACTCTAGATCCCTTTCTATGTGTAGCCATTCCTTTAGCTTTATTCCATTCTTACCTTAAATTCCAATTTGGTAATTACTTGCACAAATGTGTATTAAATGAATCTTTAGATTTATTTTATTTTCCTTGATTTCTTAAATTGATTTTCTCCATCCCCTCAATATTTAATTTATAAATTTAGTTTTTAGTCTTCTTACTAACTTAGACTTAGGCTTAATTAAAAATTTATTTGAAAAGGATTAGACTCTTATAGGGATTATAATTAATAGATTAAATCCTTAATTAATTCATTAATTCATTGATCTGATAGTGCTAAATATTTTAGAAGGTTGATTACTCGCTCAGGGTTTTCTAGGTCACCTAAGTTCATTGACTCAAATATTATTTACGCGACATTCCCTTCAAGACTCACTCTGTGCTCCAAGGATGCCACTCAATTTTGATTCAATTTTTAATTACGAGATGTTCCCTTCAAGACACACTCCTTTCTCCAAAGGTGTCACTCGCCTTTGACTCATTTTTTTAATTACGCAGCGTGCCCTTCAAGATGCACTCCATGCTCCAAGGGTGCCACTCTCCTTTGACTGGTTTTGGTAGTTTTCCAACCCTTGGAGTCAACAATCCATTCAAGATACCTTGTGAGATACTAAGGTCTTAAAAGGAATAAGGACCCTGCCTTATTGCGTGCCCCTTAGAAATATTTGTGAGCGAGTGTCTGAGTCTGCCTTCACAACATCGTGGATCTCTTGAACTAGGTAATCGTTAACCTACAATTCGATCCATGACAAGAGTTCTAGTAGGATGTGTTAGGGACTCTACCACACCTCTCCCTCAATATGTGGTCTATGTGCATGGCCCCTTTATTCATTATGTGAGTCATATTGAAAATAAATCGTCAGCCTGCATCCATCAACGAAACACTATCAATGATCCATAAACAACATCATAATGTAATTGATCATATATCACATATGCATAAATTAAATACTCAAACCAATACAATCCACTCCCTGACTCAATCTGGAGTCCAAGGAGGTCCATTGATTCCATCAACATCCTCAATCTGTCAAGTGTCCTGCACACTCAGGGGAAACTTGTCAATAGAATTTGTCAATACATAGATATCAAACAACATAGATCATAATCCATCAACATCATCATAAGAATCCATAACCGAAATAGATAACCATATATTATAAAAGGATCACTCGCACTCAAGTGTCCTCAAGGATAACTCAATAACATGTTCTTGCAAGAGCGAGATGTTACATACACCCCCTCTTATTTTAAACTTTGTCCTGAAGTTGTACAGTATATAAAAGGAAGTAAATAAATCATATGAAAAGATATATACGTGAAAACTATCAAATAAATATGGAAACTACTGGCCAATATCATATGCCTCCTCCCGGGTAGCCGAGTGTGGACTACAATTGTCCCACTGGACCTTGACCTGATCAACTTTTCTGCACCATAGCTATCAAATGTGATGTTCAAAATTTTAGATTGGCTCCTCCATGAGTGCACCCTCGTCCAACACCAAAATGAACTCCTTTCAATCTCATGTGTAGGATCACTAATGTAATGTTGCAAAACAAATAAAAGAAAAACATCGTGTGAATGCCTCAAATAATGAGGCACGACTAATCGATGGTCCATGAGTCATTTCCTTTTCACACTTCAAAAGGCCCCACAACCTAGGAGAGAGTATAACACCCCTTTTGAACTTAATCGAACTATCGTGTGGTTTCACCCATAATAAAACTTGGTCGTCAAATTCCTAGTTCTGGTCAATGTGATGTGCATCAACATAACTATTTTGCTGATCTTGCACGTCTTTAAACCTTTGTATTATCATTTACAATTTATATTCCATTTCTTGGATCATTTCTGGTCCCACTAGGAACCTATCCTCAAGTCGACCCCAACTCAATGGCATCCGACATGGTCACCCATAGAGAAAATCAAATGGTGCCATCTTAACGATACCTTGATAGATGTTGTTGTATGCAAACTCTACTAGTGGCAGGAACTCCTCCCAACATTTATGTTGGTCCAACACATAGATATGAAAAAAATATTCCAAAATTTGGTTCATTATTTCTGTGAGCCCGTCTGTCTTAGGGTGATATGTTGTACTAAAGTTCATTTTTGTTCCCAATGCCTCTTGGGAACTAGTCCATAATTGTCCTATAAACATCAACCCTCTATCAGATATGATTCGTTTTGGCATGATAGGTAGTCTCACAATCTTAATGAAAAAAATTCTAGATATGTCTGGTGTCTGATATGTCGTACACACATGAATAAAATGTGCACTCTTCATCAGAGTGTCGACTACAAAAAAAATAGAGTCTTGCCTACTTTCCATCAAAGAAAATCCAACAATGAAGTCCATAAAAATGACCTCCCATTTCGATTCCAAAATAGTGTGTGGTTGTAGTAATCATGTCAGATGTCTATGTTCATCCTTCACTCACTGACATTCTAGACACCTCACCACGTAGCTAACTATGTCTGCCTTCATCCCTTCGAGAATAATAAGGGATTAAGGTATTCCCTCATCTTCGTGAATCCTAGATGAGCCATATATAATGCTCTATTAACTTCACTTAAGATCAAATTTCTCAATTTGTCTTTAGGAGGTACATAAATCCAGTTATTCTACCTCATCAATATATTTTTCTCCACTATATATCCTTCAAACTTGGTACCATCATTGTGTCTTGTCCCATAATTTCCTTAACCTCTTTATACAAGTCATCATCGAATTGTATAGTTATAATCCTTTCTCGAAGATTCGTCTGAAGAGATATCACCAAGAATATGTGTGCTCTCTGACTCAATTCATCGACCACTCTTTTCACCATTCATTTAATGTACTTAATATCAAATCATATTTGCTGATTAATTATGACCAACGCTTTTACTCTGCATTCAAGTCATTATGCGTAAAACGTGTTGCATTCCCCAATGATCTATTTTTTTTGTTCAAATTTTCACCCAATCAGATAGTGTCTCCACAGTCTCAAAGACTACATAATGGAAAATAACTCCCAATCATGCATTCAATAGTTCTCCTAATGCCTTCTTAATTTCCTTGATATGTAGGTGATCGCTTGATTGTATTGCATCAATAATCTTCCTAAACCTTCCTTGGATGTGTCTATGCATACCAAGAAATCCTTTTCCATGTCGAGGACCTTCACTATCGGCGTTGTTGTCAACAACCCATTCATCCTTTGAAATTCTTTTGTGCACTTATTAGTCCATAAAAACTTCTTTTTTTTCTTCTACAATTTTATGATTGTATTTGTTATCTTAGAATAAGCTTTGATGAATCGTCGGTAATATCCTACTAATACTAAAAGATGCATACTCCTGGTACGTTTTTCAGTGAATTACATTCCATAATAGCCTCTACCTTCGCTGGATCCACAACAATGCCTTCTCCGGATATAACATGCCCTAAGAAATGAATCCTCGGATATAACCTTGTCTTGCATGCGATGTTAGGAATATATTCTCCAGTCGACCCTTGAAAACATTATCACACCCTTCATTTGATCGAACAAATTGTCTATTCTTGGCAATGGATACTAGTTCATGATCGTTTCCTTGTTCAATTGATGATAGTCAATATAGAGACTCCACGACCCATCCTTCTTTCTTATGAAAATAACAGGCACACCGTAAGGTGACACACTTGGATGTATAAGTCATGTTTTCACACAGTTTGTAGCTGGGTCAAATGGCTAGAAGGTAGAGGCCAAACTGGCATAACAGGAACCTACCCCACCCAATGTCACCACAATGGGGAGGTTCTTTCTATTCAAGGATGTTTGCCCAGGGGAGACGTCCTCGATAACCTGGGGTTTTGAAGAGGCCAAAGTATAAAGGTCAAAGTAAAATTTCCTACTCACAGGTTACCACCAAGGTCAGATAGTCCAGCTAAACAACCAATAAAGAAGTGTAGCCCCAATTAAGAACACCTGCCCGGGACAAGAAAATAGCAAAAGAATGTATGCAGGCTATAATTCAATGGGTTAGTACTTCATGTAACTATCTGATATCAATATGTAAGCAATTAAAGAAACAGATATCAATGAGATCAACGTTTATCAATATAGCAATGGAAAATATCAATTCATCAATAAATATTGAGATGATGAAGCCAATAATGTATTTAATCAATCCCTTATTCAATGAATGCTCTTAACCATCATCTATTTATTATCAACAAACGGTGTTGCGTCAAGATGGAATAACCATGTATGACGTCAGCCTAATTAGGGTTAGCTAGTTAGTTAAGGTTTCAAATTTAAAAGTTTTAAGAGGTTGTTTGAGAACTATCACTTCAACGTTGTGGATCTAACATTAGTGCCTAGGGGTAGATGGAGTCAATTAAAGAGAGGACTCAAATTTGAAGGGATAAAAGGATAAGGAGAAGAGGGAAGGGTTCTAAGGTGCTGCAATGGCAGGGCCCTAGAATCAAAACTCTAGGGGAAAGAGGCTCACTACGGTGTTTCTTAAGCAAGGCCTCGTGCTCTTTCCTCCTTCGTTAGGTAAAAATTGGCAAAACGGCTAGCATAAAAGATAAGTTAAAAAAAGAGAGTGAGGTGAGGGAGAGTGTTGCAATGGCAAGGCTCTATCACCAAACCCTAGAATATGGATGGCCCTAGGTGTAGATAACCTAGGCCTGGGATGTTCCCTCCTTCTTAACCTTTAAAAATCACAGCTAGCACAGCGGAAAAAGTGAAAAGAGTGTAGCAAAGGCTAGGCTCTTCCTTCCTTCTTCAATGGCTGAATATTTATCTTTTAGGGGACATGAAACAAGGAACTACTTGTGTTCTTGTCACCTAGGGTTTTAAATCAGAAAATTTACAATAAATGCAAGAATACAAGCCTACAACCATTCAATTAAGAAGTTTTGCAGAAAATACACTTACATATCATGAAGAAATAGCAATGCAAACCCTATTTGTAAACCTTCGTTCAAGAGAAATGCCAAATATGCCAAGAAAATCCTTCCTCCAACAAGTGCGCCTCATATAAAAGACCAAATACCCAAACTAGGGTGCAAAAATAAGATCTCACAAGAGAGTGAGTTGTGTCTTATTATCAAAATGAGGGAAAAACTCCTCAATATATATTGTATCATGACCTTTAATTAAAATTAGGTCATTAAAAATAGCCGACAAGGCTACAAACCAAAATCATACTATTTTTACATTAATTTGTTAAATCAAAGCCCTAAATGAGTATAAGCGAGACGTCAAGACCTACTGAGGGAGACGTTGGCCCTTTTTTAGGGCAAATATAGCACAAAATGAAAAATGTTGGCCCTCTTTGGGCCTCCAAGCCCTGCCACACATGCCTGTTGCCCTGTCAAACTGCCACACTCTCAAGGTGACGTCAATGGCTCCTAGGTGACATCATGGGCCATCAAAGGGAAACGTTCCACCTGAAGTGGGTCAACCCCGCTGGGCTGGGCTCAGCCAAAGTGTCCCGGATGGAACGTCCTTCTTCTTCTCAGGTGCAAAAGCTCAATCAAGCACTGTCCTGTCTCTACCCCTAATGGGGTCCCAACAACCATCTGATGGGCTCTTCAGCCCCATGGAGGTCCAAACTAATCATCTCCCCATATGTACCAGTCCAATTGGTACCTGTCCATCGGGCATGGGCCTACACATCAAAAACTTCACCCTCCATGGGCTCATTACTCACATGGATCATAGAAATGTTAATCACATTTCATCATTAATGTTATCAAACATTTGCATAAACCCCTGATATATCATTCAATAGCTCAAAGATATTACAAAGATCTACAATAGAAAGCCGAAGAAAAAGACAAAATATCTTATTGGGCTAGTATCCATAAGGAAAGGAAAGTCTCCAAGGGGTATCATCCAAGCCATGTAAAACGAGGTGATATGGTCAAGGGATGTCCAAACATATGGGTAAAGTGAAAGATAGGRATGTTGATATTCCCTATTGGTGCCTTTGTAGAAGGTGAGTTGTACCCGTCATGGATGCAATTCTTTCCAAGCCCTTTATTGCCTTCAAGCTTTTCTTTTCTTTATTTTCTTTTTTCTTTTTTTTAATTGCAAGGACTAACTAGAGGACATTGCCTTGGCATGGTGACCAGAGCTGACAGTGTTACCCACAAGCACTTTAACAGAGATGATAAGGCTGGCTCGTGATGAGACCCCCTTTCCCTTGGCCATGCAACCAAAGGTCACTGCCCTGGCATGGTAACCAGATAGTGGCAATGTCATACTGTTAGGTACCCATGAACATAATAGGTTGGCTCGTGATGAGACCCCCTATCCTCTTAGCTAGGTATTGTTTTTGTTATTTTTCTTTGGGTCCCTCTTGTTTCTTGCTAAGAGGCCTTTTATTTCCTTCTCGGGGATCCCTGGGCAAGGAATCTCTAGGTTTCACTTTTTATGGCTTTTATCTCTTACCAACTACTTTTACCTTATGGGCCTTTAGCCCCTTCTTCCCATGAGATAAGGTGAAACCCCACAAACAGATCATCCTAATTCCCAGAATAGGGGAATGGGACAAATGAGTGGGAGATAATATGTAAAAGTGATGATATGAAGGGAGTGGACGATGGCTCTTCATAAATCCCCCCCGTGGCAAACCAGAACCTATGGGTACAGGCTTCCTGGGACACCCTGTCAATCCCCCCAACCATGGTCAAGTGGGTTAATGTAAGATCCAAGCAGTTGTCAGAAATAAAAGGAGTAATATGCATATGTCTAAAGGTTATAATGATAAAAAATGACCCATACCATAATACCTGGACTAATTACCTCATGGAGCAAGAGTCTTCTCCAATACAAGTCCAAGCCGAAGGTGATGGATGTTGTTGTTGCCGACAAGACAAGTATGATGAAGGATAAGAAATATGGGCCCTCCAGGGCCATGCTCAGGTCAATACTACTCTCATTACTCCATGTCTAGGACCTGTGGACCTCGAGACATAATCTCCTATTTATCCCTAGAAATCGGGGATAACATCTGTCTCCAACTCGGGGACATGTGCTCACTATAGAGCGTATGAGAACCTCAACATCTCTGGCACAATATGCAGACCTGCTCAACTCGATAGGGGCATCAGTAACAAAGGTGGGGTGGTATTTCCACCCTGCATATATGGACATATATATATAACTGAAAAATAATCAACGATGCAAAGCAAACTACTTACCTACACTTACCTTTGGCTGGATGTTTGGTGTAGTGAAATAACCAATGAAGCCAATCCAACAATGTCCCACAATTCCTGCCTTTGTGCTTCATCATAAACCAGAACATTGACAAATCAAGCACAAACATTACATGGGTTAGAGCATATATCATATCATTGGAAGTCATAAAGTCTAACTCAAGGAGGCGGGTGGGAGGGATAAAATCCTGCCGAGTCCATCTCTGAGGAAAATACTTAATCCACTTCAAAAAAAGTTCATGAGGAGTGAAAGGTCCAAAAAACTAACTCAAAGGGCCTACCAACTGGCTACCTAGAACATCCTCATGCTCTGAAGTCAAGGAAGGGATCGACAACGACCTAGCAGATGATTGGCAAACTACCAAGGGAAAATTGAAAAACTGGGATAAATGACTCAATCTTGCAGTATCCAATCGACCCTTAGAGTCTAGGGTTTTCCTAAGAGGAAGCTCAACATAAAAAATATACTTCCCAACTACACCTTTAATGGACAAACACGATAAAGTAATAACAGGTGGTTGGAGTGAAAATTCATGAGAAACCTTCTTTAGGAAAACAATGGTCTTACTTGCATCAAAATCCGAGTAGAGTAGTGGTTGATAATCATCTTCATAAAATAAATCCAAATTCTCAAAGGAACAACCATCAAAGTCCTCAAGGTATGACCGAAAATCATCAGGAAAACAAGGTACTGGGTCATCCTTGCGTTTTTGGAGAGTATGGGTAAAAACCTCATCTCCTTGTTGCCACTAGTGAAGAGTAATCCGTTGCGATAATTGCAAAGGAAACACTTGGAAATGACTCTCAATTTCATAGATGGGATCCATATTATAACCAACTATATCCCACCTACGTCTCCCAACACGTATGAATTCATCAATGTTATCAACAATGTCACTATCTGTGTCATAACATGCAGGGTTTGAAAATTTTGAAAATTCATTCTTCTCCTCTTCATTTCCTTCATCACAAAGTAAAGCATCATCAAAAACTAAAGGAGGAGGGCGACTTACTGTTTCTTCTTGTGCAGGGTCTTCGAGGACTCTGGTATTTTCATCATGCGTTACTTTTTCATCCTCATGGACTGCTTTTTCGTTTTCAATTGTGGAACAAGGAAAGTCTACTTCTTTCGGGGATTCCATTTCTCCCTCATTTTCTGAATCACGGGACAAGGTGTCATCGAAATCTTGAAATGGAAAACAACTAACCTCATCGTCCTTTTGTTGTGTAGGAGAGAAAGGATTTCAGATGGCCTCATCAGAAGGAGGAGCACAGGCTGGTACTTCATCATCTTGCGTAGGTTCTTTCTCCTTAATCACATCTTCACTCAGTTGTTGAAAAACTTGTTCCCTTCTTTCTTATGGATTATTAGTAGAGGCTTCAAGGGAAACTAGTTTTATCAAGCTGAGAGTGTCCAAAGTATGGTCATTGATTTTGGACAAGGAGAGGTTTACCTCAATTCGCATGGCCATGTTGTGAGCTTCCGTAAGTGTCTTCAGACCCTTTTTATTTAGGAGGAAGCTTAAATTCCCTAGAAGCCCATTGGTATAGAGGTATACGAGGTACTTGTCTTCAGGACAATGTCTTTCAGGAATCTGGTATAGCAACCTCTGAAACCTAAACCCAAAAAATCTGACGGTTTCATCCTTTGTTTGTTTTATGTATTCAAGTTCTTTCAATAATCATTGGATATATTCCAATTTCACACCCCACCTCTCAAGAAATATTTCTTCAAACTGGTCCATAGATGTGATGCTGGTAGGTGGAAGGTTATCATACCATCTTCTAGACTCTCCATGCAGAGTGGCAGAGAATAGTTTCATTACCACATCTTCAGCATCATCACTGATTGGGTGGTGCCGAAAGAAAGCCTAGAAACTACTCATGTGACAATTGGGTCTTTCTCCATCGATGCCAGCGAATCTAGGGAGCCATTTTTTATACCAGGGGGGGATCTGTCTAGGACATCCCGGGATACTACTCATGTCCAAAGGTTCATAGTTTCCCTGATCCCATTGTGAAGTCATAGTTGGGTTCCTCATCAGTGGAGTCGCCAGATAATTTTCTTGAAACTATACAAAGAAAAGGGAAAACACCCTAGTGGAGTCGCCAGGTAAACTTGTAAGATAAGTCTCTGAGGCAAGGCTTACCAAAAACGATTTTTCGTTTGAGGAGAATTGACTCAGTGTTCCCCGGAAACGATGCCAAAAATTTTTCGCACAGTTTGTAGCTGGGTCAAATGGCTAGAAGGTAGAGACCAAACTGGCATAACAGGAACCTACCCCACCCAATGTCACCACAATGGGGAGGTTCTTTATATTCAGGGAATTTATCCCAGGGGAGACGTCCCCGGTAACCTGGGGTTTTGAAGAGGCCAAAGTATAAAGGTCAAATTAAAAGTTCCTACTCATAGGTTACCACCGAGGTCAGATAGTCCGGCTAAACAGCCAATAAAGAAGTGTAGCCCCAATTGAGAACACCTACCCGGAAGAAGAAAATAGCAAAAGAATGTATGTAGGCTATAATTCAATGGGTTAGTACTTCATGTAACTATTTGATATCAATATGTAAGCAATTAAAGCAACATATATCAATGAGATCAACGTTTATCAATATAGCAATGGAAAATATCAATTCATCAATAAATATTGAGATGATGAAGCCAATAATGTGTTTAATCAATCCCTTACTCAATGAATGCTCTTAACCATCATCTAATTGCGTATCAACAAAAGGTGTT
>ML791822.1:171245-189830 GCA_009831015.1 Picea engelmannii
GATTAGGGTTGAGTTTCAAGAGCAATTCCATATCTTTATCAATTGAAAGAGAGAGAGATTATAACTACAATTGAAGGGAAAAAGATATGTGGATTCCATAAACCTAGAATATTATGGAATCCACATACCCTTTTTCATAGAATATACCAACTAGATCCAAAAACCAAAGACATGAAATATGGTACACACATATTATATTATCAAGGAAAAAACAAGCTAAATGCAATTTGGACATTTGAAAAAAAAATTACAAGTTAAATGAGTACATCAATAAAAAATAACATACTAACCTTGCAAGTTCAAAATCTGAGCTATGTAGATCGAGAATTGGATTTGTTCAACCAGTGGGTGACGGAAAAAATAAACAGCTCAAACAAAAGCCACGAACAATGTCGCAACTATAGCAATTTTGTCGCAAAGTCTCTTAAAGTCACGTATATATAGATAAAATAGTCAACTAGCCGTTAACACTGACCAATGAGATAGGTAAACTTTTTGTCGCTATTGCCACGAAAGATCGTCGCTATAGCGACGAAAATCCTGACTAGGTTAAATTAATATTTTCGTCGATATTGCGATGAACTTTCGTGACAATATCCACGAAAATCCCGCCCTGTTTAAAAAAATGATGAAACTAGTGGAAGCGTGGAAAATTTTCGTGGAATAATCCACCCATATGTAGTAGTGTCAGTTCCAGGTTTCAAATCAATTGTAAACTCCAATTCTCCTTTGGGTGACAAACCTAGTAACTCTTCCAGAAACACATCTAAAAATTATCGTACTACTGGAAGGTCTCCCATTCCTTCTGCCTTGCCTCTTTCATTTAGCACCAAGATTGTGTATAACTTTCATCCTTTGTGCATTCTCTTCTACAATTGTAGGGAAGAAATGAACCTCAAGGACACTCCCTGGATTCTTCCTACGATCACTATTCTCTATCCCTCATTGTCATTCAAAATCAACCGCTTCATCTTAGAGTTGAGTATCACATCATGTGATTTTAACCATTCCATGTCGATCACGACGTCATAAGATCCTAAGATCATGACGCATAGTTCAAGAGTCGTTACAAAATGTCCCAATTTAATATAACAGTCTGAAACCCTTCCTCCAACCTTCTGTTTGGAACCAAAATCCATTTGTATGTACCTAAAATCATCCTTATCGACTACATTTACCTTAATTATTTTCAACGCTCCACTAGAAATAAAGCTCCTTGTACCACCAAGATCTTTCAAAATAATCAAGTTTGGTCGGTGATGGTACTTGACGTCTCGAGAACAGTGGAATGGTGCTCGGCTTGGCGATTATTCACCGTTGCACAAATCCTTTGGGACTTGCCCAAATCTCCAACTGTAGTCTGTCTGGTTGATCCAACATCTCTGACCTTCTCATCTAGAAAATCTTACTATTAATGTGGCTCTCCACATGTCCACCACCCGGTCTTCAGTCCAGTACTCCGGGCCGCCGAAGTAGAAGCTACTGACCCAACAACCCAAGATCTTGGTTTGTTTTGTTTTGAGACTTAAACTGTTGTTGTTGTGCTTTAGATATCATCTGTCTAGCCATTCTTGTAGGATTCCTACCTTGAACCCCATTGGTCATCTCTTCCTCAACTATGAGGGCCTTTTGGACAACATCGTGCAACGTTTGAGGAATTAGGATCCTCACTTTCACACGAATGTTGAAGTTAAGGCCGAACAAAAACGTTTTGACTTTTATCTTCTTCGTGTTTAGATGTGGAGAAAACCTAAGCAGATCCATAATTCAACCTCATACTCTGGCACAGGATGACCACTCTGTCACAAGGCGTTGAACTCATTGGGTTGGAGCTCAATGAACTCATCATCCAAATACCTCTCCCGGATCCATTCATCGAACAGTTCCCATGAAACATCTTCTATGACCATGTTTAGTTGAGGCAGAAGCATCTTCCACCATATAAGAGCACTTCCCTTCAGCTGGAATACTGCCATACGGACCTTCATGTTGTAGGTGTAGTCGCGAAGTGAACATCACATTGCCATGTTCTCCAACCATGCCTGAGTGGCTAAGCCATCCATGGCACCCACGAAATCGGGAAACTTAACCTTCTCTAGTTATATGTGAATGCTACCACTGCCAGCTGGAGCGTGCTCTAAACCCTCATTGAGTACATATGCATTGGCCTCATCTCTATCTAGGCAGTTAATCAAGGCCTCTGATATCCTCTTGAAGGACCTCGTCACACCAACCGCATCCTCCACAACAATCTTCTCATTCCCAATAACTTGTTCTTCTCCTTGGGGGTTAGACTCCTCCGATGCAGGTGATACTCAAGGCGTCGCACCTCCTCTCTTAGCACCATGTCGTTTACCTCCACGAGGTCCTATAACCACGATTACCATAAGGACAATTTCAAATTTTAATTAGAAATTTAGTTATTAATCAAATTTTTAATACAATGGAAGGCGTAACGATCCCAAGTCATAGGGTTGAACCTGCTCTGATACCATATGTAACGACCCCTCCATTATGACTAGGAAAAGTGATGCATAATAGATAAAAAATTTTAAAGCATTAGGAAATTAAAGTCAACACATAAATCATAGAAATGCATAATCAAATGATATCATAATTAAAATAATTACAAGAAAATCATCATTGTAATCAATAATGAAGAAACCAATGCATCAACATGAATATCGATGTATTTCAGCACATCACAATCAACTAAAGAAAATTATAAACAATGATCAACCAAACACTAAATATTAAAATGACTACCTGCCCAACCTACCCTACAAGGTTAGGACCTACAGGACACATAAGAAACTCTTAAGCCCAGGATTCATTCAATTGATTTTGACCAATTAAGGTCTCAGGGCTGGTGATTGTTCTAAGGAACAAGGAGGTGTCTAAATCCCACTAGCACAATCAAGTCAAAAACCAACTAGCTCAATCAACAAACATCATTATTGTTTAAGGCGCAAGAGAATCTAAATACTCAATCATTCATACATCGATATTATTCATGGCACAAGAGAAGTCTAAAGACTCAATCAACCATATGTTATCATTATTCTAAAGGCGCAACTCTAATCAACTTTATTTTAAATGGCGCAAGTGATCTAATCACAAAACCATTCATACATCAACTTAATTACAAAATTTTTTCCTCTAAAGCATTCCCACATTAGTCCAAAAAAAGGGTCATATATAAATTTATTAACGCAATTATCCCCATGACTTCTTATTATCATTATTTCAAAAGGTTTAACTGTAACTCGTACACCAATCACCAAGATCCATTTAAGTGGATTCTCGTAACTTAAGACTTTTAGCAATTCATCCAATATATGTGTAATAGCATAGCCTAACCATAATATGATGCATGGGAATCTAGAGCATTACCCACTCAAATTACAAAAACTAATTACCACACATGATAATTATCATCCATATCCCAATAACATTTACGACCTTATACTCTAAAATTTCACCTTATCATAATATTGAACAGAAATCAAATAATGAGAATTTAATTTCAGAAATCAACATATCACTACTGACATGTCACCACTAATTGATTCTTCTCTTCTAGGATATTAAATTATATTTATGCATAAAGGTGGCATTTATATGTTAATCTAATGATTATTTCTTTCTAGGATATTAAATTATATATATGTATAATGGTGACATTTATATAAATCTTCCATGTGTTCGTATGTTGCATTATATTTTAGATGAGTTGAAAAATCCATTATAATCATGTGCTTATGATTCCTCTATTGGACTACCTTGTCACTAAACATAATTGTATTCCACTAAAAAAAATAAAACACAAATTCTTTTTCTATTTAGAGGCCTTGGTTTTCAAATAATTTTATCAAAAGCAGATCAAGAAGTGATAAGGAGTAAAAGACTGAGATTAGCTACCTTGTTGGGAGCCCACGAAGTGCAACACATTTTTCACAATAGAGATAATCTCTGGTCCGATGCCATCTCTTGGAAGAATAGTTATTTTGTATGTTTTTTAGGCTGCTGCACATCGAACTCTGGCCATCCTTGATACGGGGTTGTTCTTCACATGGCAAACCCCTAGCCTTAGGCGCAAGGCATTATTTTTATTGTTAAGGGTACTGGAGTTAGTTACACTAAAGGAAGATGAAAGACAATCAAATTCACTCCCTCCGATCCCCTAACAATAACAACTCCAGCGGTGAAATTGTGCAGAAGATTGGATACTTGTGTGGAAGAAAAGTTCAGTGATCAACATCTAGAAAGCACACAGTCAACAGAAAACCACCACAACAAAACAACAATTTTGGTGCCGATTTCTGTCAAGGAAAGAGCATGGAGTGGGCGCACTCGGAAGCCCAGTTTACTAAAATTTTAAAGCCAGGGTGTCTACGAAGGTAGAAGAAGGAAGTGGTTTGAGTAAATTAAGTTTATGCCAACATACCCACTAACCCTGTAACTTAGATCTAACGTGAATGATGTTGAGAGGAAGTGTCATCATTTACACAACAACCAACCCATCACTCCCTTAACTAGTGCAACCACATTCACAGTCGTATTCGTTCATAGCCCCACCCTTACACCATTCATTTCTAAACACCTCAACTCTATCCTCTACTCAAGAATCTACATTCTGTGTCAGAGAATTCGAGCAGGGGAGGGTTGTGTGTGGAGCTTTCAAAGGTGATCGTATCACCTTCTTATAGTTCTTATTGGTCATTCTTGAGATCAAAGTTTCGAACAACCCAAGGGTTAGCCATCGAAAGGCAATTCCTATTGTTCTGGTTAGAGGTGTGCGTAGCAACAAAGATGTAAATGCCACAACAAGAGTATCCAAAAAACAATCCCTCCTTTCAGGAAAAAAGTTGCAGCCATAATTCAAACTCCTCTGTTTCCTAGAACTCTATCCATAATCCTACTAAGATTGGGATCGAAACTTCCAAAGTGTAAGCAATTGAATCAAGTAAAATACAAATAGAAAATCCATCCAATAGTACCAGTGTTTCGTGTATGACTGGGTAAACGATTGAAACCCCAATAGAATCAATGCATCAATGATTCGCGGAACATTACACTAACTTGCAAGGCCGATCCAATGATGAGGTCAACCATATGGATAAGAAGAGGAGAGTTCGGTTCACAACAGATCCCTTGATATATATAAATTTCTCAACGATTGCCTAAAGACAAATACACTCTTAAGATAGTTTTTGAATGAAATTTAATGTTATTAAGTCAACCATATCCATTTGGCATATATCCACATAAATAAGTTTTATCCTTCAACCGATTCAATTATAAACTAAGAATTTAAAACTACAAACGAGTTACTAGTTACACCGAAGATCAAAATTGTTGAAGATGAGTCTCTTATCAGAAGAATTTTGCGCCACGACCTCCTTCCCTTACTAATTGCGAGACTTCACCGATACCTCCGAGCATTGAGAGACTTCATCGATACCTTCGAGCTAGCGCTAGGGGTACTCTTCTTCCCCTTATCCCCAAGTTGCAAAGGGGCCACAAACACACAATCAAAATTCCTCTAGTTTCCAGCTCGTCTCGCAAGGTAGAGCCACCACTCTCTCTCAAGCTAACTCTCACAAGTAAAACTAGTGAAAAAGTTTGCAACATAACTTTACCCATAACCCATGTGCCCATTCCTCATCTAGGTTATTTGTTTTATAATATTTTACTTAATGACACATTCACTTGCACAATTAATTCACTTTTTAAATAATTAATTAAGAATTATTTCCCCCATACACTTGTCAGCGTTTCCCTTAATTGCACAAGTAATTCCACAATTTCTTTTAATAAAAGTCAATTGCTCTCACCCATCCTAAAAGTTCTCCTTAAATGAATCCTATTTGTCTCTGTATTCCCGTTATTTCCATTTAATGACCAACCCATTACTAAATTTGAGTGGAGTTAAAATAGGAGTCTTCTCCTAGTTAGACTAGCGTTAACTAGACTCTAGATCCATTTCTATGCGTAGCCATTCCTTTATTTTTATTCAATTCCCACGTTAAATTCCAATTTGGTAATTACTTGCACATGTGTGTATTAAATCAATCTTTAGATTTATTTAATTTTCCTTGATTTCTTAAATTGATTTTCTCTATCTCCTCAATGTTTAATTTATAAATTTAGTTTTTAGTCTTCTTACTAACTTAGACTTAGGATTAATTGATTTTTTATTTGCAAAGGCTTATACTCTTATAGGGATTATAATTATTAAATGAAATATTTAATTAATTAATTGATTGATTGATATGGCACTGCTCAAGATTTTACAATGTTGATTATTCGCTAAAGGTTTTCGAGACCACCTAGGTTCATTGACTCAAATTTTATTTACGCGACGTGCCCTTCAAGACGCACTTTGTGCTCCAAGGGTGCCACTCGCCTTTGATTCAATTTTTAATTACAATATGTTCCATTCAAGACACACTCTTTTGTCCAAGAGTGCCACACACCTTTGACTCAAATTTTTAATTACGCGACATGCCTTTCAAGACGCACTCTGTGCTCCAAGGCTGTCACTCACCTTTGACTAGTTTTGGTAGTTGTCCAACCCTTGGAGTCAACACTCCATTTGGGTGACCTTGTGAGAGACTAAGGGCTTCTAAGGAATAAGGACCCTTCCTTAGAAATCTTCTTGAGCGACTGTCTCAGTCTACCCTCACGACATTGTGGATCTCTTGAACTAGTTAATCGTTAACCTACAATTCGAGAAACAATGAGAGTGCTAGTAGGTTGTGTCAGGGACTCTGCCACACCTCTCCCTCAATATTTAGTCTATGTGCATGGCCCCTTTACTCATTATGTGAGTCAAATTAGAAAGCAATCATCAACCTGCGTCCATCAATGAAACACTATTAATGATCCATAAACTACATCATAATATAATCGATCATATGTCACATATGCATAAATGAAATACTCAAACCAATACAATCCACTCCCTCAGTCAAAACATAGTCTAAGGAGGTCCATTGATTCTATCGAGATCCTTAATCTGTCAAGTGTCGTGCACACTCAAGAGAAACTCATCAATAACATCTGTCAATACATAGATATCAAACAATATAGATCATAATCCATCAACATCATCATAAGAATCCATAAGAGAAACAGATAACCAGATACTATAACCGGATCACTCACATGCAAGTGTCCTCAAGGATAAGTATGTGCTCGCAAGAACGAGATGTTACATGTATTTTTTGCATAAATACATTAAAATATTAATACATAAATAAAGTATTTATACATTAATAAAATAATAATAAATTAATAGAATAATAAAGTAATGATACATTAATATAAGGTATAAATGAAAGCATTCATACATTAATATATAATGAAATGTATTAATGTAGCATATTAATTAATTAATACATTAAAAGTATAATGTATTAATTAATTAATATATTTATACATTATTAATTAATATGCATTAATACGGTAATAAAGTAATAGATTCATAAAGAATTAATACATTAAAAAGGTGTTAAATTATTAACACTATATTAATACATTAAAATAATAAAATATTAATACTACATTAATAAAGTAAAACACATTAATAATACATTATTACAGAAACAAAAAAATATTGACCATGATCATGACCATAGTTAATCTCAAATGACCCTCAATGATTATGGATGGCCATGAATATGGTTGACCATTACCGTGATCATGACTATGGCTAACCACAAATGACCATGCCCATGGCTAACCACAAATGACCATGCCAGTGACTATGGTTGATAATGGATGATCATTGTTGATCATGGTAGACCATGGTTGTCCATGACCAACACTATGATTGAATGTGGTTGACCTTAGTTGACCACAACCATGGTTAGATATTGTTGACCATGATCATGGTTAACCATGACAATGACCATGAACATGGTTAACTATGGTTGATGACCATGGTTGACCTTAATCATGGATGACTATGGTTGACCATAGGTGACAATGGTTAACCATGGTTGAAAATTGTTGTCCTTAACAAGGACCATGACCATGGTCGAGTGTGATAGATACTAATCCTAATGCTAATAACATCATTCTAAAAGTGAGGTATTGATTGGTGTCTTAGAAAATATGTCTAAAATTCAATAATCGATTTCGGCTAGATGCAAAATTAATACCTTGAGAGAAGTAAAATCACTATTTCATATATAAAGGTGTGAACAACATCCTTAACTTACTAACTTACTAGCTATGAATAAAAATGTCATACATTGAGAAGTAAAATCACTACCTAATATATGGAGGTGTGAACAACAACCTTAACTTACTAGCTTACTAACTATGGATACAAATATCATACATATATCAATTTCATGAAATAATCAACCATATAATTATCACTAGTTGAGATGAGGTAAAGAAATAGGAGAAAACAATACCTAGGAAATCCTATGCACTTTGGTCATTAGAGAATCTACCACTCGGGCAATGGAAGCGCTCTCCCGATAAGGTGCAAAACTTGCTTTCGCAGTTATGCTGGTGATTAAATTTTTGTTACCAAGGTGAGCTAGAGAATCCCAAAAAATGAACATGGCATGGACATTATGATTAATTGTAGTAACAAAAGAAAAATATAAAACCAAAATATAAGTGATGCAATTAAGTAAGCAACTAACATTGTTAATAACTCCATTTATCTATCACGATCAACTTCCCCTTTACATAATTAAGGAAATGAAAGATGAATGTAGGTAAATGAAAATGGAATACAACACAAGTCACACTAGGATCTCCATCCACATTGGTAGGGAAAGATGATACAATTTAGAAATTAAAAAAAAAAAATGAGAGTAAATTTGATTTAGGGCATTTTCACAACGAAAGTAATGATTGCATGGAAAACGTTCATTTATAAAAAAAAATAAAACATAAAAATAATATGGTCCATCTATATATTAATAAAGCATTAATATATTTATAAAGTATTATTAAGTAATTCATTAATCAAATATTCATACATGAATAATATAGTATTAAAATATTTAAAAGAATATTAATACATTAAATTAATAAAGTATAAATAGTACATTAATAAAGTATTTATACATTGATATAATAATAATAAAATAATATATTTATAAAATAATACTATCTTAATAATGGATTAATACATTAATGTACTAAAATATTAATATATTGATGTGATAATACATTAAAATACTAAAATATTAATATATTAATACATTGATACATTATTGTAACATACAAATTAAAGTATTGATACATTAATATATAATGTAATGCACTAATTAATTAATACATTAAAAATATAATGTATTAATTAATTAATATATTTATACATTGCTAAAGTATTAAAGCATTAATGTCTTACATTAACAAATTATTAATATATTAATAAATTAAAACATTAATAAAGTATTATTAATTAATACATTAATAAAGCATTAACACATTAAAAATATATTAAGTTATTAATAGTCCATTAAAACATTAAAGTAATAAAATATTAATGGTACATTAATAAAGTAAAAATACATTAATTTATTATATATTATTAAATTATTACATAAATACAAAACATTGACCATGACCATGACCACAACAATGCTTGAAAGAGTATGGTTGACTATGGTAAACCATGGCTATGGATAATCATAAATGACCATGCCCATGGATGACCACAAATGGCCATGCCCATGACTATGGTTAACGATGGATGATCATAGTAGACCATGGTTTTCCATGGCCAACACCATGGTTAAATGTGGTTGACCATTGTTGATCATGACCATGGTTAAATATCATTGGCCATGACAATGATGGTGACCATGGTTAACTATGGTTGACCAATTTTTAGTAAGACCATGGTAATGGTTGACTATGGTCGACCTTGACCATGGATGACTATGGTTGAGCATGGTTGACAATGTTTAACTATGGTCGACATTTGTTGTGCTTGACAATGACCATGACCATGGTTGATTGTGATAGACTATGGTTGAATTTTATAGACCATAGTTCACCATGATTGTGACTATAGTTGACAATGACCATGGTTGACTATGTTTTACTATGACCATGGTTTCTAATGGTTGACCATGACAAGGATTAAATTTGTTAGACATTGATTGACTTTGGTTTATTATGGTTGTCTACATGGTTAATTATGGTTGACCTTAGTGAACCATGACCATGGTTAATTATTGTTGACCATGATCATGGTTAACTTAAGTAGACTTTATTTAACTTTGGTTTACTATTAGTGACCATCGTTGACCATTGTTGAGCATGACCATGACCATGGTTGATTGTGTTTGACCTTAACATGGTTGAACAGGGTTGAGCATGGTGAACCATGGTTGGTAGTTATTGTCGGGACACTAACCATGACCATTATTAACCTTTTTTTTATTATGGTTGGCTATGGTTGACCATGCTTGAGCATGGCCTTTGCTATGGTTAATCTTGGTTGACCATGGCTATCGTTTACTGTGGTTGACCATAGTGGATAATGGTTAACCATATTTGAAATTTGTTGTTCATCGATGACCATGGGTCACCATGGCCATGGTTGATGATGACTATGGATGACATTCACCATGTTTGACCTTAATTGTTACTATGGTTGACCATTACCTTAACTATTTTTAACTATTGTTTACCATGATGAAGGGTATGGTTTACTATGGTTGAACTTGACCATGGTTAACTATGGTACACCATGGTTGATCTTGAAACAAACCACAGTTGCATATGGTTGATCATGGTTAACCTTCACCATGGTTGACTATGGTTAGCCATGCCCATGGATGACCTTCGTAGAGCATGTGGAATTGATTATGGTGGGTCAAGTTGATTACGTTTAGCTACATTTTTCTATGGCACTAGAACATTGGAATGTTGATCAGGTATTGTTCATCACATTGCAACATCAAGTTTTTTTAGTCACATGACAACATAAGGTTATGGTCATCACATTGCGACATAGTGTTTTTGTTTGTGGCATTATGGCATTGGAATAGGTATGTCACATTCTGACAAAGGGCTATGTTCATTACATTACGATGTTGAAAAATTTTCATCTCATTACAAAGTTGGCCTATGCTTGACACATTGTGACATTAGGTGCATACATCCCATTGTGACAATGGGCTTTGTTCATCACATTGTGACATTCACATATTTTTGTCACATTTTGATGTCATGATAATTGCGTCACATTGAAATGTGATGATATGTTCAACAAATTGTGACGATAGGGACATGTTCATTAGATTCTTACATTACATTGTTCATTATATTGCAATGTTACTTTGATTATCACATTGCAACGATAGGGATTTGTTCGTCACATTGTGACATTGCACTATTTGTGAGATTGTAATGTTACTACGTTCGTCATAGTGCAACATTACTATATTCTTCACATTGCAACATTAATATGTTCATCACATTGCAACGTTTGGTTTTGTTCATGAAATTACAATGTCAAGTTATGCTTGTCACATGACAATGTTTGTTTGTGTTCGACGAATTACGAAAATGAATTTTTGGGCAAGTTTAAAAAAAAAAATATAATGAAGTGTTTCATTTGTAAGAAAGATAGAAACTTTGAAATGATGTGATGTATTACATAGAAGAAAACTTAGAATCATACTTGTTCCAAGGACATCGATAACCAATCATCTTAAACTTCACAGTTGATGATTTTTACTTGTTCTAAAGACGTTTATAAAAAATCATCTTGAACTTTGTAGATGATGAATTATACTTTTTCTATGGACATTGATAGTAAATGTACTTGATTTATACTTGTTCTAAGGACATTGATAAAAAATCATTTAATAATTTATACTTTTTATAAGAATATTGACAACAAATCATCTTGAACTTTGTAGATGATAAGTTATACCTGCTCTAAGTACATTGATAAAAAATCTACTCGAATTATGCATTACAAATGATGATTTAAATTTGTTCTAAGAACATTTATAGAAAAATAAACTTGTTTTATACTTTGCAGATCGTCTTGAAACCTGCAAATAATGATTTATTATTATTATAAGGACAATTAAGTACACCACACATGGATCAAAGGGTATATACATTGCACCATGATAGAGTGACCATTATACATGGATATATAAGTTTTATATTATTGATATATAAGTTTTATATTATTTTCATTGATTTTATTTGTCATATTGGAGAACTAACAAAATAAGTTTCTCACCCATAGAAAACCTTCATATATATATATATATGAGTGGGCCTAATGATTAAGAACATGTGTTTCCTCTTAATAAGTCACAAGTTCAAATCGAGAGGGGGGTAGGGTATGTATAGACTATTATTATTATTTTGCATAGTATAGACTAAAAGTACAACTTACTGTTATTATTTTATTATAATTATTATTTAAATATTTTTTTATGGCAATCATTTTAAATTGAATTTATAATTATTATTTAAATTATATTATTTTTTTTCATTATTATTTTCTTATTATTATAAAATAAATTTTAATAAAAATAATCCAAACTCTAAGTCCTAAGCTTAATGTTAATTTTTGTCACTTCCATAAATAATTAGCTAAGTGTTGAAATGATGTGAAAAAACAAATTCTAATTCTCATCTCTGTTTTTTTAAAGAATAGTCCTAACCTTAATCCTAATTTTTGTCACTTCCATACCTTAATCTTAATTTTTGTCACTTCCATTTATGTGAAGTAAATAACCAGCTGAGTGTTAAAATGATGTGGAAATGGATTTATGAAGTCATACCAAATTCTAATCCTGCTCTTTGTTTTTTTAAAGAATAGCCATAACCTTAATCTTAATTTTTGTCACTTCCATTTATGTAACTTAAATAATCAGTTAAGTGTTGAAATGATTTGGAAATGGATTTATGAAGTTATAATAAATTCTAATTCTCATCTCTGTTTTTTTAAAGAATGAAGATGAAAAATAAAAACCAGAAGTATTATATTTTTGTCACTTCCATTTATGTGAAGTAAATAATCAGCTAAATGTTGAAATGATGTGGAAATGGATTTATGAAATTATACCAAATTCTAATCCTCATCTCTTTTTTTTTAAAACAATGAAGATGAAAAATAAAAACCAGAAGAAGTATTATTTGAAGAAAAAATATAACTATTTTTTTATAATGTACATTGATCAGCAAGATATAGAAGTGGGTACCCAATGGGTGGGTGCCCTGGAAAATTATAGTTTCAGTTGATTATTCAGATGGGTAGAAACATTTATCATCATTGCATGTATCGAGACGGGGATGGAAAATATTATCTTCATTGTGTATTCAAACGGGGATCAAATCCATATGTTGCAGAATTCCAAGCATATATAGCATTTGGATATAGAATTCCAGGCATATATAGCATCTGGATATACAGTTGGCAAAACAAGGTTGTGGAGGAGGTGAGGTATATATAGTAGCATTTGGATATCCAGTTGGTAAAACAAGGTTGTGGAGGAGGTATATGTTTTAGGTTTCTGGGAAAAAGCAAAATAAAATGTATTTTCAAATAAATATGATAAATGCATACCCAATCCAAATTGTTAAAAAACAAAAGCAAAATAAAATGTATTTTCAAATAAATATGATAAATGCATACCCAATCCAAATTGTTAAAAAACAAAAATTTAAATTTCAAAATTTAAAAGGTATTGTGAATTTGCAAACCCTTTTCCTCCACAAGGAAGATGCACTATCCGGTCCCTTTGCGTCCTCAAGCTTTGTTATATGCACTGTGTTAATGCCCACGGTAATGGATAGATCAATTGATCTATGTGAAGTTTTAAGTTTTATTTTTTATGATCAAACTGTGTGTTAGTGTTAATGGTAGAAAGTATAAGGCCATCTTAATTCATTTTTTCATGGTAAAAAAAAAACCTTAACAGGCACGCATCAAGCTGAGTCATGGGCAGAGGAAGCTAACCGGTGATTAAAATCATTTTATAAAGTGGTAAATGTTTACAACCATGGAATGAAAATAACAAAAATTTAATGATAATTATTTTTAACCATGGAATGTAATGGTAAACATTTACAACCAACTCCATGGCTAAATGATCCAATACACTGTAACACACACAGAGTGAACCAGTATCACTACAGGGACCCAAAGAGATCAACTGCCAGATTGTTTTAAGTTCATTCTCGCAACTATTATAAACAAAGACAAAACGGCTACTTCACATTAAAGATAAACGTTTTTTTTTTTTTCAGTTTTTTTCAACGACACCACTGGGCAAACCGAAAACAACCAAAACACACTTAACACAGAGACAAACAAAAGGCCTCAACGAGTATTCCCGCTGGTCTCAACGGGCCTGCTTTATAAGGCACGGGATGTGAACAAAAAGGGTAGAAGCATTTTCAACGGATTTAACAATTAATTAGTACGAAAGGTGGTGTTCAATTTCATAACAGCATTTCCACGATAAATGGATTCCGTTGTACTAAGCGCATAGCCACGGGCAAATCTGAACTTGCCCGTTCCTCCAACCACGGCATACTCACTCGTCGGCTGATCGAACCTGGCAGTTCCTTGCATCTCCAGAGAGCTGCCGTTATATTCCTTACTCTGAAAGACGACTGTGAAAACCATTAAAAAATGAAGCCCAGTATCGGGGTTTGTATTCACGTACATTCCCTTCGCCAGACCCACAATATTGTGAGAGTCGGATTCGTTCATTTGTGGTCGTTCGTTTATGACATCGCTGAAAACCACGAGGGTTCCAAACTTGCCCGGGTCTGAAGAAGAGCCATTCATTCCTGCAACTGGGAACGCCGTCTCGTCGTTGTTTCGAATCAAATTATCGTGCATGTAAAACACCATATTCATCTCACCTGCCCCAGCAGCCGCCATGACAAGGGTGGCCATGCCCATGGCCAAGGTCGGAAACAAAAGGCTGGAAGCCATCTCACCTTTACTAGTATTAATTGATTAGCGCAGTGTGTATTTGTGTGAGCAAGTGTTAAGACGAATAAATAGCTGCGAGTGTTGGGAAATGGGAAAACTGTGTCCAGCTGCCAAGCGCTTTCTTGACCTTGTGGTTCAATATGCCTTTCTTTTGTCTTCAATGTCGTACTCATTCATAGTGATTATGTTCACACTTTTCTTCGTGGAGATGCTTCAATTTCACCGAAGAGATATTTCTTTTGCCACCAAGTATGCTCATCATTCGGTTTTGTCTTCTATTTTCACCTAACGATGTCATCATTTGGTTTTAATGACTAAATAATAAGTTGATATGTTAGACAGTTAACTTATATGTTAGGTATGTATAATAATCATATATATGAATGAAGTTCATATGATCAAAGAATGCATGTTGCTTATTTGAATATAATGAAATTGTTTTATATACCTTATACATTTATCAATATAAAGCTAACTTTTAGATTGATGGGTTATGTAATAGCTAAATCATTGTTGTAATGTGGTAATTAGGTGTTATTATAAGGGTGAAAGTGTGAGATACGATAGCAATTGCAAGTTGTGTGATGAGGAAGTTCGGTTGATATAATCAACTAAGGATTATATAAGAATTTAGATTGATATAATCAATGCTTTATTATATTATAGTGGAGGAAAGGATGAAAGATTTGGAATATAGAAATAGGTGTTTAGAAGAAGGTGTCATTATTAGATAGTTAGAATCCTAATAAAAATAGATTATATCACTCTTTACTTTATTAAATTTTATTTAGTATTTAAAATATTTGCTTAGTTCATTTTTTATAATTGTGGTTCAATATAACATGATTGTTCATTTTTTGTGATTTTTATGAATAAAAGTTATAATGCATTTACATAAATTACCATAACCTTTATTCCATAGTACATCCACCTATTAGGTTTGTGTATGCTCTAGTCTACCGTGCATACACTAGATATTCCATGAGTACATCCACCCACTAGGTATGTGTATGCCTAGCCCATGGTGCATATAGGTATGTGTATGTTCTAGCTCATGGTACATAGACTAGTATGTTTACAATAATGCATTAATTACTAAATTAAGTAATTATTCCATTAATTAATGATTTAGAGATTTTGAAATATATTATATAAATATAAATATCTAATATTAATATAAAGTTACAATAAACTTTAAGGTAGATAATGTGAGGAAATAAACTATTTTAATTAGCTTCTATAATAATCATATATTTGAATGAAGTTCATATGATAAAAAAATACATGTTGCTTATTAGAATATAATGAAATTGTTTTATATATATTATACATGTATCAGTATAAGGTATTAGTGAGCTAACTTTTAAATTGATGGGTTATGTAATAGCTAAATCATTGTTGTAATGTGGTAATTAGGTGTTATTATAAGGGTGAAAGTGTGAGATATGATAGCAATTGCAAGTTGTGTGATGAGGAAGTTAGGTTGATATAATCAACTAAGGATTATATAAGAATTTACATTGATATAATCAATGCTTTACTATATTATAGTGGAGGAAAGGATGAAAGATTCCGAATATGGAAATAGGTGTTTAGAAGAAGGTGTGATTATTAGATAGTTAAAATCCTAATAAAAATAGATTATATCACATTTTACTTTATTAAATTTTATTTAGTATTTAAAATATTTGCTTAGTTCATTTTTTATAATTGTGGTTCAATATAACATGATTGTTCAATTTTGGTGATTTTTATGAATAAAAGTTATAATGCATTTACATAAATTACCATAACCTTTATTCCATAGTACATCCACCTACTAGGTTTGTGTATGCTCTAGTCCATGGTACATACACTAGATATTCCATGAATACATCCACCCACTAGGTATGTGTATGCCCTAGCCCATGGTACATATAGGTATGTGTATGTTCTAGCTCAGGGTACATAGACTAGTATGTTTACAATAATGTATTAATTACTAAATTAAGTAATTATTTCATTAATTAATGATTTAGAGATTTTGAAATATATTATATAAATATAAATATCTAATAATAATATAAAGTTACAATAAATTTTAGGTAGATAATGTGAGGAAATAAACTATTTTAATTAACTTCTATAATAATCATATATTTGAATGAAGTTCATATGATAAAAAAATACATGTTGCTTATTTGAATATAATGAAATTGTTTTATATATATTATACATGTATCGGTATAAGGTATTAGTGAGCTAACTTTTAGATTAATGGGTTATGTAATAGCTAAATCATTGTTGTAATGTGGTAATTAGGTGTTATTATAAGGGTGAAAGTGTGAGATACGATAGCAACTGCAAGTTGTGTGATGAGGAAGTTAGGTTGATATAATTAACTAAGGATTATATAAGAATTTAGATTGATATAATCAATGCTTTACTATATTATAGTGGAGGAAAAGATGAAAGAATTTAATTTATTACCACAAATTGTAGATCAATAAAAGAAAGATCATGTGAATGATATATTGCAAAAAAAATTACTTCAAGAAAAATAATAAGAAAAAATTGAATGAATAGGTTTGGTGCATTATAGAAGGTTCACACTAGGGCATGTGCAAGCTAATGATGGACTCTCATTACAAGTTAGTGGCAATGAAAACATGCAAAAACAACAATCTATTAAATTGGTGGGATTATTCAAGGTACTTTTAAAATGAATTTGAATACAGTGTAAAAAGATGAAATGTACGGAATTGAATTAGTTGTTTGAAAATGTAACTTTTATTTATAGGAATTGTGAATAACTATGTGAAATTTGATCTTTTATAACAGTGGTATGTTGTTTTCCAAGAAAAATATAAGGTATATGTCTATGTTAGTATAGTTGTCGAGTATCGTAATGACAAAAATTCCTTAAAAAAATTGTATAATTTTAGATAACCCATTGTTCTAGTATGATGTATATTTTCAATATATGTGTGTGTGTGTGTGTGTGTGTGTGTGTGTGTGTGTGTGTGTGTTTGTGCACACACACACACACACACACACACACTTTTTTTTAAATTATGAAAGTCAATATATCCTTACTACAACTTAACATTAGGATATGAGGGCCTTAACATTATCAAACAAATTATTATGTTTTATATTGTAGATATCAGTCTCTTCTAGTGTGGCATATAACTTATTTTAAAAATGGTTAAGTTGATAAAAATTTATAGTAGAAATAAAAGAGGTATGTATTTTAGGAGTCTCATATGTATCAATGAAAAGATAGATTAAAAATAGTAAACAATATTAATTTTTTTTTTAAATTAAATTATGGAGTTTGCATAGAAAACTCTATTTGTATCTGTAATTTCATCGACAACGGATTTGTGTATCCAATGGAAAAATAAATTCAAAAAATATATATAGATAGGTATTCATAAAAATAGAGGTTTTTATGTATTTGCAAACCAAAAAACTAGGGTTGTCATCCTAGACCAAAATCTGAGGCAATCAAATTAGCATACATGTATGCTAGAGTTTTCATTCCCACCACGAAAAAAAATGAATTAGAATTAACACACACACACTCTAGGAACACACATGCATTACAGTAATGCGTGCATGCTTTTATTCCTTTTATTCCATTT
>ML791822.1:190418-212736 GCA_009831015.1 Picea engelmannii
GTATTCCTCCCTCTCTCTCTCTCTCTCTCCCTCTCATGCTCTCTGACACATACATTCTCTCACTTTATAACCTTATCTCCCTCTCGACTCTCTCTCCCCTACGTATATCCCTCTCTCTCACCACTCCCTATTGTTACACATTATTTTGGTCACTCTACTGATGACCCTACAGGCATGTGTTCAGGCTCTCAAAACAATATTTTACATGAGGAAAATGACTAAGTTCTTCCCCTACAAGGCATATTTTTAGAATGACGCCACAAGCTGACAGTGGTACACAATGCGGAAATCCTTTATTTCCACAGGTTTCTCTATGCCTGGCTTGCGAGATTTTCACATGTTGCTATATAGGGAGGGCACGACGATGTTTGAAGCTAAGGAAAGGAAGAAGTTTCACGAAGTTTCTAGAAGGATAATCTTCTGGAATGTGAGGTGGCATCCATATGGTTGTGGTATTATTGGCTTCTCTGATTTGGTGGGATCATCCTCATCCTTGCAACCACTTAAGATTCTCTTATATAATGATGGGTTTCTCATGGAAAAGGTTAAGCAAGATTGAGCAAAGAGTTGTTGAAAGAATAGGATGAAGACTGTGTGAAGGATCCTATTACAACTGATGCTTGAGGCCTCCATTTGTCCATCAAGATTTTGTGGACCATATTCATACAAATTCAGAGCAAGTGTATGTGTGTGCTGGAACAAAGGACCACCGAAAGAGAACTTGCGACATCAAGGAAATTTGGTTGTATCTTCCACTTTTACTTAATATGATACGCTGACATGTTTCTTTCCCATAAAATCATTAGTGTTTTATTACATGACTCCTTGATCACATGTTTAGGTCTCCATTGAATCTACAACTATTTATTTCACTTTGGTTGCTTTGTGTCATTGCAGATCTGATCTCACAAGAGCATCTGAGCGAAGCAGGGACAAAAGAGATATAAGGAAGTGATATCTAAAGGTATGTCATCTATTCCTTCTTGGGTAGTAAATTCAATGGTAGAAACTTAGGGAAAGTGTCATGTCCTGTCTTGTTTTGTTCTAGATCCTAGTGGATCTAGGGAGATTAGTTTATGTCTACATTCACCGATTTATCCAATAACAAAATTGGTGACTCCACTGGGGATACGACTTGATTGTGGTTTTTTGTTGGCCATTTTCTTTTAACCTATCCTTTTTACTTGAAAACAGTCTATGAGTCTGTGGGAGATCCATTCAAACTCTCTAGATTTGAAAGTTCACCTAGATCCTTTACCCTCTTCTCAAAATTTCTTGATTTACAGACACCTCCACACTGTACCCTATACAATATACCCTGTGGAAACCTTCAGTTTATGCACCCTATATGTTTCCTTCAGTGCGGACTCTCTACACCTTATATGTTTCTGGCCTGCGAAAACTCTTGATTTCCGCACTATAATGTGCTATTAGGCTGCGGTGGCGCCTGTAAATTTTTTTGAGTTGGGTTTTAGCCTCTGTTAATCCCAGTTTTTCTTTAATCAACTAGGAGGAACTTTTTAATGCCAACCCATGACTGTTTTCTAGAATTTTAACTTGTCATTGATTGGTTTCGTAGATCAAATACCTCTCTTTTAATCTTTTTCCATTTTTTGTCTTTGATTTTTATCGATAAGGGTATAATGTCTGAGCTTGTTTCTCAGTGCTTGTTCGATTAAAAGTCTTTGATTGGATTCGGCGTTTTGGATTGATTACATGTTCTGGATTGCTTGATGATTAGAAAGTCATTTTTCATTTACATTTGAGGGAACACTTTCTTGTCATTTTTTACTTTTATCTCGATTGAAAGTTTGATTTGGGTTCTTGTTGAGTGTATAATTTTTTCTTGCATTACTTGTCCTTTCTTCATCATGCCCCTGATCTGGTTTTAGGAAGAAAGAATTTAAAGTCACTTAATCTTTCAAGTAATCATATATAAGTAAAATTTATTGCATCCAAAAGAAGAGAACATGGAGAAACTGCATTGTTTTCTGGTTGTTTGCATTTGTGTCCATTTAAGAAAAAGAAAGTATATTTCGTAGCTTACATCATTCCAGAAACACCTTCTCCCTGCTACAGATAGAGTTCATTGAATGAAAATTTGTATCATTCATTTCTATTTTCATATTATTGGGTCAAGGTCCTACACAACATTAGTTTCATCCCCTCTCCCTCTTGAGTAACAATAGCTTTTAAAAAACATTGCGAAACCTAAAAATCAATTAGTAAATTTTATTTTCTAGGGCTCTTTTACACCAACATTAGCTAGGCTAGAGCTTTAGAATAGGCCATGAGACACACTCTCCAAAGCACAAAAAAAACAATAGAATCTTGTGATAGGGAGTGTTTAATTCCATTTGCAACATTTTGTCCTGTGAAGCCCTTCTCACACAAGGGTCAAACCTGAGGTCGCATTGAGATTAGCAGAGTTACTCACCCTGCTTTGTTGATCTCAGTGTAGAGATTGCACGTATTATGTGGGTCTCTTGAAGGTATACCCACAATGATAAGTGGAAGCCTCTCAAGTTGATCTCGAGCTAGATACCCTGCCTTTGCGCATGGATTGGACTGTCGACTATTTCCCCAGGCATCACTGTTGTTCTTGGTAGCCTTAGTTGGCTATATTCTTAGGATCTTACACAAGGTGACTGTGGAGGGGCAAGTCTTCACAGTACCTGGAATTGACGTTGGCCAGACTCACTCAGGCTCCTTGGAGGGTATACCCATGATTATGTCTGGGATCTTGCACCAAGGTGTAAGTCCGTTAAGCAAGTCGTCAACATAACTTTTCCACCCTCTTTGTCCTAGCCCCTTCCTGTCTTGACTTCGAGATGTTGGATTTCATCACCAACTAGTGACTTCAAAATAAGAAGCTTTTGTTTTCCTAGTCTGATTCCCAGATTTTATTAGCGAATACTATTTGTTTTCATAGTTGGCCATAATTGTTTTCCATAAAAAATTTGGCTGAACCAACATTGACCCTCAACGTCATTCATGTAGGATGTAAGGAATACCTTCGAAAGATCCAGAAGTTTCTGAGCCCTTGCTTCCTAACCCACCAGAGGGCTCTCCTCAACAGAGTGAAGCCCAGGACAATATACCATCTCAAGCGGAAAGAACTAATTCTCTAGACAATTATTGAATTGTTTCTGACGCTCTAAACATTTTTTGAATACCTCCTGGATACGAGAGACATATTCTCTCACTGAATTCCTCCAGAGAACTTGTTGTTGACACTTCTGGAATACCAACCGGACCTCTTACCTGCCCAGAAAATGAGGATCCTTTTTGGACCATTAAAATATTTTGAACCCTGGCTATAGTGTGAGACGTTTACGACTTGGGTGTAGATGTTCATATACCTGTCATCCCTAAACTACCCGAGACGTCTGCTACTTATATGATACCTCTAGATCACTTTAATAACATGACTTTTTATCTTTTTGTGGGTTCAGACACATAGTCCGTTGGTCCTATCTCGACCATCCCTCTTCATATGGCCCATTCTATAATGGTCCCAAACACTATGATTAGTCTCATTGGGAATACGGTGGTTACCCAACCTCCCATCGGTACACCAATTTCGTCTATACCTGTCCCATCTCTTCCTCATTGGTACCAAGCTTTAAATACTTACATCCCCATTCCTACCCAAGTTATGTGTGAAGTTTCTGGAATTTTTACCCCTCCTGGATACAATGTTGTTGTCGGTTTCATTCCGACACCTTCCCAGGTCCCCTACAGATGGTCTTATCCACCGTTTATGGGAGGATTTGGCCCAAGTGGCTCCAATCCTATTAGAGGCTCTAATCCATCATTCACTTCTGGTTTTTAGATTCCCATTGGAGGACAATGTAACACTAGGGGAAAACTCAATTTGGAGGTCACAACCAAATTGGAACACAACCCTCGCTTGAAAGTCCTACCCCACCTTATGGAGAGAACATTCGAGGATCGTTAGCCCAATATTGGAACCTTCTCATCCAGGGAAATCAACAATCATCTCGGGGGAAGCAACCTCAAGTTAGCTCTTTCATACCCCCTAGTTTGAGCCAGTCATATCTTGGTTCTTCCAATCCCATTTGGGGTTCAAATGTTCAATCTAGTGTCCCTTTCCAGGGGAGCATCCTTAATTAGTACAACCCTATGGGGTACATGCCTCCACATTCACGTCTGAATCTATTAGGACATTCACCTCACATGCAGACTGCTTACGATCCTACTGGTATACCCATGGGACTTCCTCCCCAAAGTCACCATTATCCTCATGTGAATAAACAATTACCCTTTTTAGCCACTTTGGATCTTCTTGACTTGTCTAGAATCCTGAATGACCCCATCATGCATTCTCCCCATTGGCCCATTATATCGACCAAGCTATCATCTGACAGTCCAAAATTTGATGGTAAACCGAGAGAAGATCCAAACAACCATGTCATGACTTTTGACCTTTGGTGTTCATCCAACTCTTTGATGGATGATTCCATTCGGTTACGACTCTTCCAGTGAACTCTTATAGGTATGGCTGCAAATTGGTATATAGAATTACCACGAGGCTTCTTCACTGACTTTAATACCTTAGCCATAGATTTCCTCATACATTACCAGTTGCCAATTTGTTATGAAATGGGAATCGATATTTTAAGTTCCTTCTAGAAAAATAAGGCTACTCATATCTCCGATCACATTCATGAGTGGAGACAAAGATGACGTTTGATCAAATCGATCTTCCCGATTAGTTATTGGCAGAATGGTTCATGAAATACTTAGTGAATAAAATCTCTCGTGACATTTCCAGGGGTGGAGTTGTCATAGAAGAACAACTGATCATTTGCGCTCAGTACCTCGACCTCGTTTATTCACAAACAAGTACTCTTTATGATATTCTCCCTAATGCACCTCGTCCTTCTACTACCACTACCTCAACTACCCTTGTTGTTTCTCATGCGGATGATGGTGTGATTGTCACTTTTCATTATCAACCTCAATCTGCACAAGCCTCTCCCACCAATCCCAATTTTACTGCTTCTAATGTTCAAAATTATCCATATTCTAATCCTTCCACCGACAAAACCTCTGAGGTGAACTTCGTTCAATCTACCCCTGTAGGAAAAAGAAAATCTAAAAAAGGGAAGGGTAAGAATAAGGAGGACAAAAATAACCCGTAGTATGAGAAATCCAAAACGCAACCTGCTGATGATAAGGATAAGAGAAAACCCTGATACCCTTACCTTATCTATGGTAATGATCACTACACGAATGATTGTCCAAGACGGGCCGAGGTTACTAAGTTCCTTCAAGGGATCGTGAAACCTCTTACACCTATCATTTTGTCCCAACCTTTCCCTTTCCAACAACAGGCCCAATTGGTCATTCACGACCAACTGATGCAGACCTCCTACCCTCATGCCAAGATCTGCACAGGATCTTCTCTTTAGTCATGGCAAGGGTTAACTAAACCCTTTTTTGAAGCCCGCAAAGGATTTCGGGTTTCGCGACTTGAGAGAACAACCAATGGTCGTTTCTCTCCCTCTATGATTCCTTGATTCTGAAATTTCACCTTTGACGAGATCGAAGACTATGAGCCTCCCCTTATCCGACAATCCATATCTTTTCGGGGTTCGCGAACCGGGATTTCACGACTCTCGACTCCAAAATTACTTGTCGCACCAATTCATGAATTCCTAAAATGCAAATTTGCACGAGATTCAACGACTCTTGTTGGATTGGATCCAATGGCCAATATCTCTCCTGAGCTTATGGGTGTTGAAAAGGCACTCGCCTTAACCCCCTCACTTATTTGCAATATCCAATGGCTCATGGGTCCTCGACACCTCCCCATGAAGTGTTTCCATCATTCGATTCCACACTTGATAACCCCTCTCGCGATTTGGGAATTAGAGTGACCCAAGATTTTGGCTTGCACACCAAACTTGCGACCCCCAAATTCGTGAAATGATCTAACTGCTCAAATCGACCATGATCAATGGTCCACGTTGATTCTTGATATCAGGGTGGTGGGTTCATCCGACTTCTAACCACCTTACAGCTCCTCTGGATCATATGGTCCTCGCGATTTCACGAGTTCTCCATGGAGAATTATGACCGCCCGATTCACTTCTCAATGATTACTGCTCAAGTGACTCGGTGTTCTCCTTCCTCAAAGGTTAAATTCCTCCTAAGATTTTGCTTGTAAACTCAATCTTCCAAAAGGATATTTGCACCCACTCCTTGCGGAAAACTTTCAAATAATCTCTGGTTATTTGAGTCTTCGACCCTGTGCACTCTTTGCGAGAGTAGTCTCTCAATCTTCTTCCTAGATTTGTAAAACCCAAGACTTCACTCGGCCTGCGCACACCTTGCACGACTCTTGTGTCTATAAAAATGAAACCTAAATCTCTTCTCAGAGTTCTGATATGAAACTCAAAGTCTCGTCGATTCACTCCTTGCAGACCCTCCACTGCACTCTTTGAAGGAGTTATCAGAAACAAAAACAATTGAAACTCATTCTTCCCTTACCCAGAATTCAAGCATTCAACATAGAATTCCAGGACCTACAAACATACATAGCATTGAAAGAAATGCATACAGAGAATACAAACAAGCCTGCAACATACTATTTGACAGGTGGTTACAACAACCATAACAAACACATAAATTTGGAATCAAATCTTTCTTCTATTAATTCCAGTGCTCCTGTACATGGTAAATATCAACAACTAAAAATGCATAAAATTCTTTGTTCTCCTCTATTCTCTTCTGCAGCTCTACAGCTTATGAATTATGAATAATAATACAATGGTACAAGGGTTGAGGGTGTCTGTCATCCTTTTTCCCTCCTACTCTTCTAAACTGTCTAATCTAACATTCATATCTACCTACTTGCATTAAACAAACATAAATGCCTATTACATCCGGCGGATAGGAACATACACTCCAAAATCAGTTTAGATCTACATATATAAATGCAACTGCACTTTCTTCCTATCTATTACATTAATGCTTCATATTTCAAAATTTAATACGTTTTCATAAAACGTGCTCAAGTTACATCTGTGCGTCCAGTTCTCTCTTTGTCTTTCTACGATGCTCCTGCATCATACTCCCTCGCTTAAAAAATTTCATGAACTCCTGTTCATGAGCTCTTGCACGGTCTTTCTGTGCTTTTGTATTGTTGCTTCATCTTACTAACTGGCATCTTCAAATGGGCATCCTTTCCATTTGACCAAGTATTCAAAATATTATTTTCTTTTGGTCTTTCTGCTAATCCTCTTGTCAATTATGATTTCCATCTGTGGCTTTTCAGCTACAGGCATTTTTTTTGTCCATTGAATCTTTTCTTTCTATTCATCCCCTGCTCCTACTTCTTCAACATTGTAAGGGTATAAATCCGCAACATTGAATATTGGTGAGATTCTAACCCCATCGGGTAATTCAATCTCATATGCGTTTGCCCCAAATTTCCTTATGATTTTGCACAGTCCAATCTTCTTCATCTTCATCTTGTTATACGTTCCCCTTGGTAACCTCTCCTTACTCAAATGTGCACGAATCAAATCCCCAACTTCAAATTGAATCTCCCGCCTGTGTTGATCTGCTCTACACTTATATTCTTGACTTGAACTCTGCAATCTCTCCTTGATTCGGCTATGAAGCTCCTTCATTCCTTCCACAAAGTCCTCTACACTAGCACTCCTAAATTCAGCTTGTTTTGCATCTTTCAATTAGAAACTCCCCTTGGTTTCATTCCATATACAATTTGGAATGGACTTTGACCTGTGCTTCTATTGAGTGAATCATTGTAAGAAAATTCTACCTGTGGCAGAATGTGATCCCATTGACTGTGGTGTTTAGTCACTAAGCTCCTTAGAAAATATCCCAAGCTCATGTTCATGACCTTTGTTTGTCCATCCATCTGAGGTTGATACGTTGAGCTAAAAGACAAGTTTGTCCCCATAATCTTCCATAAGGTTCTCCATAAATGTCCCATGAACTTGGTATCTTGATCAGAAATGATACTCCTTGGCAAGCCATGAAGTTTGATGACTTCCTTGAAAAACAGGTTTGCAATATGAGTTGCGTCGTTGGTTTTCTGGCATGGTATGAAATGTGACATCTTTGAAAATATTTCGACTACAACAAAGATTGAATCATATCCCCTTTGTGTCCTAGACAGTCCTAATATGAAATCCATGCTCACTATGTCCCATGGCCTTTCAGGTATGGGTAAAGGTTGATATAATCCTGCGTTCTGCCTTTTTCCTTTCATGTGCTGACAAATTATGCATCTATCCATGATTTTCTTAACATCTGTTCTCATCCCTGACCAATAATATGAGCTATTCAACTCCGAGAATATATTTTCATGACCGAAGTCTTCAGCCAATCCTCCATTGTTCTTTTCCTTCAACAAATTCTCCCTCATGGGGCATTTTGGAATACATAGTTGATTTCCCCTGAATAACAATCCATCCTAGATCATGTACTCGATCCATTAGCTTCTGTCTCTGAGAATTGGATTCTCAAACGCCTCATATGCCTCTTTAAAATCTGGATCATCCCTGTACATTTTTTTGAGGTTATCAAAACCCAAAGTCTTGACTCTGAATTCCTGCATAAGAAAACATTTCCTACTCAAAGTATCAACAACTTTGTTAGCAGTTCCATAAATATGCTTAATCACAAAAGTAAAATTATGCATGAATTCAACCCATTTAGAATGCTTTTGGTTCAACTTATCCTATCAATTCACGAGTTGTAAAGCGTGATTATCGTTGTACAAAACAAATTCCTTGGGAACCAAATAGTGCCTCCATTTCTTCAGTGCTTGTATGACTGCCTAGAATTCTTTGTCATACGTGGAGTACTTAATCTTTGCTTCATTCAGTTTTTCACTGAAATACGCAATCAACCTATTGTCTTCGCTCAAGACTGCTCCAATTGCAAATCCACTCGAAGCACACCTGACCTGAAATGTCTTGCTGAGATATAGCAAAACCAGAATTGGTTGCTCAGTGATCTTCTTCTTCAGCAGGTTGAAGCTCTTCTCTGCTTCCTTTGTCCAGTGAAAATATTTATGTCTTTTCTTCACTGTATCCATCATTGGTGTGCTAATTCCATTGAAGTTTTGGATGGATTTCCTGTAGAATCTAGCCAAACCATGGAAGCTTCGAACTTCAAACACACTCTTCGGTGATGGCCAATTCTTAATCACATTTATCTTTTCCAAATCCATTTTCAATTCATTTGCAGAGATAACAAAACCCAAATAAATGAGTTATTTCCTCATAAATGACGATTTCTTCATATTGATCAACAATTTCTCTTGTTGTAACCTTCTCATTACTGCAGCTAAATGCTTTAAGTGTTCTCCTTCTGTTTTGCTGAAAATTAATATATCATCAAGATATACAATCACGAATTTCCCAATGAAATCCTTCAAGACTTCGTTCATCAATATCATGAAAGTACTGGGCGCATTCATTAAGCCAAATGGAATGACAATCTATTCATATATCCCTTCACTCGTCTTGAATGCTATCTTCCATTCATCACCTTCCCTCATTCTAATTTGATGATATCAACTTTTCAAATCAATTTTTGAAAAAAACTTTTCTCCACTCAAACAATCCATCAAGTCGTCCATCTTTGGCAATGAGAATCTGTACCTGATGGTAATTTTTTTGATTTCCCTTGAGTCTGAACACATTCTCCAGCCATCATTCTTTCTTGGGCTGAGCACTATCAGAACAACACATGGACTCAAGCTCTCTTGAATCAATCCTTTGTCCATTAAGTCCTAGACCTGTCTCCTAACTTCTTCATTCTTATGCAATGTCAACCTGTACGTTGTTTTGTTCAGAAAATTGGCTCCATGTATAAGATCGATATGATGTCTTATACTCTTGATAGGTGGCAATGAACAAGGTAGTTCATCCACTACTATATCAACAAATTCTTTCAGCAAATTCTTTCTTCAACATCCTCATAGTCGAAGTACTTGTCCAGAGATCTAAGTTTCCCTCATACATGGGAATGTCCATTTTTGCTCTGGCACCTATCCTTGCAACAACCCTGAATAGGCGTTCTTCTGCAGCATCTTCAGCTGCAACTTCTTTGTTTTCAGATTCATTTTCACTTTCATCTTCGATGATATCCCCAGCGTCAACTGTGCGCCTTTGTGTTGTCTCCATAGCATCAAGCATGAAACGCAATTCATGCATTTCTCTTTCCACTGCTGGATCAGGCATTTTCCTGTCTCTTCTTTTCCGTGGCATGGCTGTAAAATTCGTCCTGCTTCTCTCTGCTACAGAAAGAAAAGAATTGGTTTTGTGCTCTAATACCACAACTGATGCAAACCTCCTACCCTCAAGAAAAGATCCACGCAGGATCTTCTCTTCAGTCACGGAAAGGGTTAACTAAACCCTTTGTTTAAGCCCGCAAAGGATTTCAGGTTTCGTGACTTGAGAGAACAACTAATGGTCGTTCTTCTCCCTATATGATTCCCCGATTCTGAAATTTCACCTTTAACGAGATCGACGACTGTGGGCCTCCCTTGATCCGACGGTCTAGATCTTTTTGGGGTTCGCAAACTAGGCGTTCACAACTCCTGACTCCAAAATCACTTGTTGCACCAACCACAAATTCCCGAAATGTGAATTTGCACGAGATCCAACGAATCTCGTTAGATTGGATCCAATGGCCACTATCTCTCTTGAGCTTATGGGTGTTGAAAAGGCACTCGCCTTAACCCCCTCACTTCTTTGCAAGATCCAATGGCTCACAGGTCTTCAACGCCTCTCCATGAAGTGTTTCCACCATTCGATTCCACACTTGATAACCCCTCTCACGATTCGGGAATTAGGGTGACCCAAGATTTTGGCCTACACTCCAAACTTGCGACCCCCGAATTCGCGAAATGATATAACGACTCAAAGAGACCACGATCAAAGGTCCACGTTGAATCTTGATATCAGGGTGGTGGGTTCATCTAACTTCTAACCACCTTACAGCTCCTCTGGATCCTACGGTCCTTGCTATTTCGCAAGTTCTCCACGGAAAATTATGACCGCCCGATTCACTTCTCAATGACTATTGCCCAAGCGACTCAATGTTCTCCTTCTTGAACTTGACTTATATGAGATGATTTTGACCTTCATCTCCATTTGACCACCTCAAAGGTTAAATCCCTCCTGATCTTTTGCTTGTAAACTCAAGCTTCCAAAAGGATCTCTACATGCACTCCTTGCAACAAACTTTCAAATAACCTATGGTTATTTGAGTCTTCGACCCTGTGCACTCTTTGCAAAATAGTCTCTCAATATTCCTCCTGGATTTGTAAAACCCAAGACTTCACTCGGCCTGTGCACACCTTGCACGGCTCTTGTGTTTGTAAAAATGAAACCTGAATCTCTTCTGAGAGTTCTGAGATGAAACTTAGAGTGTCATCGACGCACTCCTTGTGGACCCTCCACTTCACTCTTTGCAGGAGTTCTTAGAAAGAGAAACAATTGAAACTCATTCTTCCCTTACCCGGAATTCAAACATTCAACATAGAATTCCAGAACCTACAAACATACATAGCATTGAAAGAAATGCATATAGAGAATGCAAACAATCCTGCAACATACCATTTAACCAGTGGTTCCAACAACCATAACAAACACATAAATTTGGAATCAAAGCTTTCTTCTATTAATTCCAGTGCTCCTATACATGGTAAATATCAACAGCTAAAAATGCATAAAATTCTCTTCTCCTCTATTCTCTTCTGCAACTCTACAACTTATGAATTCTAAATAATAACACAATGGTACAAGGGTTGAGGGTGTCTATCATCCGTTTTCCCTCCTACACTTCTAAACTGTCTAATCTAACATTCATATCTACCTACTTACATTAAACAAACATAAATGACTATTACATCCGATGGATAGGAACATACACTCCAAAATCAATTTAGATTTGCAGATATAAATGCAACGGCACTTTCTTCCTATATATTACATTAATGCTTCAGATTTAAAAATTCAATACATTTTCATAAAATGTGCTCAAGTTACATCTGCGCGTTCAACTATCTCTTTGTCTTTCTACGATGCTTCTGCATCACCAACCCTCTCCCTCCACTACTTCTTATGTACTTATGTGCACAGGTGATTCAAAAAATAATGACATTACACTTACCACTCAGGCCAAAGATTACTCTTCCTCAAAGGAGAAAGTTGATTATACACCACCTCTGTTGGTTCAACAGTCTCCGTCAACTTCACCCCCCAACAATCCTCTTCATCTCGAACAACCGAGTCTTGATACAGTTCTTCACCCTCCCCCAAAGGGTGTTTTTCGAAAGTCTACCTTTAATCCTCATGCACGTGTTGCTCAGAACTACAATATTGTAGAAGAACTGGCGCAAGCACCTTCCGCGATGTCAGCTCTCGAAGTCCTTCAAAGTTGTCCCACTCAATGGAAGGCACTATTAAAATATATTGGTGGAATTGACCCTACAGATACAAATTTGATAATTTTTTACCTGGAGGATCACATTCCAAGGCTGCACCCTCAACTTGCATTTCAGATACAAGTTGTTGTCTCAGACAAGAATATTTGTAGAACTGTTATTGATGAGGGTGCCTCGACGTGCGTAATGTTTGTTTCTTGTTGGAAAGCCATTGACTCTCCTCCCTTAACTGAATCACACAAAATGCTCAAAGCCTTGAATGGCTCTAGCTTTAAACCCTACGATGTACTCCCCTCGTTGCCTATTATGTTAGAAGGAAAATCGGTCAATGTTGAAGTTGAGGTCTTTGATGCACCTCTTGATTACAACCTCTTACTTGGCCATAGCTAGATTGATTCCATGTGTGTAATTGTATCTACTCTTTTCCATGTAGTATGTTTTCCACACCAGGGAAAATTTGTTACAGTATACCAACTGGCCTTTTTTAACTCTGATGCTCGTACTAGCAACGTACCCTTCATTTCAAAGAAACCTCCTGGGGATGACAATGTCGGTGTGTGTCTACTAAAAGATTCAACTCTGATGGGTACATTCTCGATCCCGCCAGTCGATTTTCCACCTACTTTGGTTGCCTCAATAAACATGATTTCCACCTCCATTCGTGAAACCCCTGCATCTTCTGACCTGTGGATAGTACCCGAAGTTGATGATTATCTTCGCTATGGAAACTAGATTCCTTTAAGTCCGGTTGAATCCACTTATCAATCCATTCAATTGATGAACCCTTCTACTCCCTCTCTTGGTGATTCCTCTCCTGATCTATTCCATTTTATTTTTCCTACGGAAAAGATGATCACGTTGGTTATGTCCATGGAAGACACCCCATGGGATGATGGGCATCATCATTCCATCCTCTTCCTGGAGTAGCACATCTTATAGAGTTACCAACGAATCTCGACTTTGTCGACCATTGTTATGATTTCTTATGTTCTTGAGTCCACACAGAATGTGTTATATGAAGGTAACTTGAACAACATTTCACCCACCATCCCCCTCGACATATCTATTAAACTTGGAATTGTCGAAAATGTTCACATCAAAGCTTCATGTTCCACCGATGAGGTTGTCACATATAAGTCCCTTTTTCAAGAGTTTTGTGACATCTTCGCATGGAGCTATGAAGAGATGTTGGGTATTGACCCTGATATTGTTGTACATGAAATTAAGACCTACCCAGGCCCTAAAACCATCCGACAGAGACTTCGACCGGTCCATCCTCATAAGGAAGCTGCTATCAAGCTTGAGGTCAAAAAACTTCTTAAAGTTGTCTTTATTTATTCTGTGGCTTTAACCTACTAGGTATCCAATCTAGTTCTGGTTAACAAGAAACAAGGTATGATCTGTGTCTGCGTTAATTATAGGGATATCAACAAAGCTTGTCCTAAGGACAACTTTCCTACCCCCTTCATTGACCAAATTGTCGATGATTGCACTGGAAGTGAAATCTTCTCTTTGATGGGCGGTTTCTCCAGATATAATCAAATCAACATCTTACCCGTGGATCAACACAAAACCTCTTTTATTTTTCCTTGGGGCACCTTTACCTACCATAAACTACCCTTCGGTTTAAAAAACGTCGTTGCGGCGTTTCAACATGATATGTATTACGATTTTCATGATATCAAGAAAATTGTACATCCATATCTAGATGACCTACCGACGCATTCCATGCATCGTAGTCACCATCCGACACACATCTGAGCTATTTTCCTTCATTGTTCGTTCTATTGTATATGCTTAAACCCACACAAATGTGTCTTCTATGTGGAGTCCGACTCACTCCTAGGATTTGTTTTGTCATGTTAGGGGATCAGGGTAGATCCTTTGAAGGTTGAGGCGATCCTCAATCTCCCTCCTCCTTCCTCACTTCGCCAGTTGCAAAGTTTGCAAGGGAAGGCAAAATTTTTATGTCAGTTTATCCCAAGCTACGCTGAGTTAACACTCAGATTTACTCGACTGCTGAAGAAAGGTTCCGAGTTCATATGGGATACCACTGCCAACAAAATTTTTGAAGATTTGAAACTTACTTTGACCCGTACCCCACTACTTTTCCCGCCCAATTATAGTCAAGATTATTTCCTTTATCTTGTCGCTTCAGACTCTACCATTTCCACGGTTCTAGTCCAAGAAGACGATTTACAAGATGAACATGTCATCTATTATTTGAGTCAGAGTCTCATGACTACCGAAGCCAAATACTTACATGTTGAAAAAATGGCTTTGGCAGTTGTTCAAGTTGTCCAATGTTTCTGTCACTATATCCTATTAAACATGACCACTATACTTTCTGATTGCAACCCTATGCAACACATTCTTACACGCCAATTGCTAGGGGGAAAATGCTCCAAATGGATAGTGATTCTCCAGAAGTTTGACTTAGAGTTTGAACATGCTAAGTCTAATAAATCCTTGGTGTTTTCCAAACTAATATGTGACCTTCCCTGCACTGAGACAAAAAATGTAGCAGAGGATTCTTTACCTGATGAATCCCTCTTTATGATAAGATTCAATGACCTTTGGTATGGGGATATCATTATTTATCTCCAGAATTAGACACTCTCAATATATTATCCTCGGTGACACTCTCTATCATCGTGGGGTTGACTCCATTTTTCGATGATGTCTCACCTATGATGAGGCTAAGAAAGATTTGAATGAATGCCATTCTAGAGCATGTGGTGTTCATATGTCCAGGTATGCTACTGCCCAGAATATCTTACGAGAAGGGTATTTTTGACCTTATTTATTCAAAGATTGTATTATTTCCGTTCAAAAATGCCATGCTTTCCAAACATACAACAACAAAATAAGATTGCATCATGCTCCTTTACACCCTGTAGTTTCCATTCGACCTTTCACGAAATGGGGCATTGATTTCATGACTTGTAACCCTCACTCGGTCGGGGGGCATGGATACATTATCGTAGCCATGGATTATTTCACGAAGTGGGCCGAGGCGATGCCTACATTCAATAATACAGGAAAAACTAAACATCGATTCATATTTAATCATATAATCACACGATATCATGTTGAAAAAATGGCTTTGGCAGTTGTTCAAGTTGTCCAATGTTTCTGTCACTATATCCTATTAAACATGACCACTATACTTTTTGATTGCAACCCTATGCAACACATTCTTACACGCCAATTGCTAGGGGGAAAATACTCCAAATGGATAGTGATTCTCCAGAAGTTTGACTTAGAGATTGAACATGCTAAGTCTAATAAATCCTTGGTGTTTTCCAAACTAATATGTGACCTTCCCTGCACTGAGACAAAAAATGTAGCAGAGGATTCTTTACCTGATGAATCCCTCTTTATGATAAGATTCAATGACCTTTGGTATGGGGATATCATTATTTATCTCCAGAATTAGACACTCTCAATATATTATCCTCGGTGACACTCTCTATCATCGTGGGGTTGACTCCATTTTTCGATGATGTCTCACCTATGATGAGGCTAAGAAATATTTGAATGAATGCCATTCTAGAGCATGTGGTGTTCATATGTCCAGGTATGCTACTGCCCAGAATATCTTACGAGAAGGGTATTTTTGACCTTATTTATTCAAAGATTGTATTATTTCCATTCAAAAATGCCATGCTTTCCAAACATACAACAACAAAATAAGATTGCATCATGATCCTTTACACCCTGTAGTTTCCATTCGACCTTTCACGAAATGGCGCATTGATTTCATGACTTGTAACCCTCACTCGGCCGGGGGGCATGGATACATTATCGTAGCCATGGATTATTTCACGAAGTGGGCCGAGGCGATGCCTACATTCAATAATACAGGAAAAACTAAAGATTGATTCATATTTAATCATATAATCACACGATTCAGAATCCTGCAAGCTATCGTCACCAATCACGGTAGCCATTTTCAAAATTTCATGATGTTCGAGCTTACCAAAAAGTTGGGTCTTCGACATGAAAACTCAACCCCCTACTATCCACAGGCCAATGGCCAAGTTGAAGTAATAAAAAAATTTCTCATCACTATGCTTCAGTAAATAATAGGAATTCACAAGATGAGTTGGAACGCGATGTTTTTTTCAGCATTGTGGGCATATCAGACATCCGTGAAGTCTTCTACAAGATTTATGCCTTTTCATTTGGTGTATGGTATCGAAGTTGTTATGGTGATTGAATGTGAGATATTGTCGTTGAAGCTAGCCGTTGAACTTCTTCCCAACACCTCTATCGAGGAAGAACGTCTATTGTATCTTATGCGATTAGACGAAACCCGTTGTGATGCCACCCTAGTTATTGAAACCCAGAAGAAACGCGTAAAATCCCAATACGACGAGCATGTCAAGCTACGTGTTTTCTCTGAAGGTGATCTAGTTCTCCTCTATGAACAGGACCGTGATTTACTAGGGGTCGAAAAATTCGAGGCTATGTGGCATGACCCTTATCTCGTCAAACGAGTGTTGGAGAAGGGAGCTTACGAGTTAGTAGATTATGATGGCATTCCTTTGAGTTAACCCAGAAATGGGTTTTACTTGAAGAAGTACTATGCTTAGACTATCTTTGCATGAGTTCTTGTATTTTTGTTGTATCATACTTTTGTGTGCTTTTTGTTATTTGGTTTTGACCCCCAACTGCTTACCTTGCGTTGTGCTTGGTTTCCAGATGTCAGTGTCTTCACTACCCTATATTGGCTTCGTCGATGGTGCTAGTCATAGTACTCAAAACCTAGCTTATGTTACTTGGGAAATCTACGCACCCACGAATGAAATTATCAATCTGCAATGTGTTCTCCTTGGTCGTGCAACTAATAATATCGTGGAATATAGCATAGTCATTGAATTGTTGAATGATATTATTTTACCTGGGATTTGAAAACTGGTTGTACGAATTGATTCGCATCTAGTAGTGCTATATTTAAGTAACATCTATATTATCCAAATTCCTACTTTGTTACGGATATATTTACGAATTCGCCTCTTGGAACATTACTTTGATTATATTGAGTATCAACACATTCCTAGATATCTAAATATGTTAATCGATGCATTAGCCAATTATGTGTTAAACGGACATTTGAAACATTTATAAATCCAATCACACATCACATGTTGTATATAAAGAAAAGTAAGTCGGTAGAAGCCTCATGTATATATATATATATATATATAATGATAAAAATGTTTTTTTTAAAAGGTGTTTTCCATCCAAAAGACCAAAATATCAAAATATGAAGCCCACGACTTCTACAAAATAGCATCATGGATGTTGCTCACGGTAGCATACTACTACCCGTGCTACTCTGCAAAGTAATCGGCTGAGTGAACCAGACACGCCTACGGTGTCGTGTTGATAACGCCTCAGAATCTCGTTGATCGAGATATCCAGGATGTCTGTTGTCAAACCCTCTAAATTCTGCTCGATCGCTTCATAATCGTCAGCATCCCATCCTGCTACTACCGCTTCTTCCCCTCACCTCTGAATGGGGGATGTACTCGGAGGTTGATGTGGCCCTAGATATGCATGGTAAAAATTTTTGATTATTCATTGGATAGAGAGCATAAAAAACATCTTATAGTCTAAAAAATTCACAAAAACATCATAAAAACAAAATGTTTTTCTTACCTAGGTTCCCCCACTGAAAACCCTCAGGTAGAACCAAATCAAGGTCGCCTTGAAAGTCCAAGCCAACATAGGCGTAATCATCTATCATCAATATTTGAGGTCTCAACCAATCAAGAATGCATCGTTGTATTTGAAAATGGGTCCCACTACATGCAGAGCCATGAGATCGAACCACCTTTTCATCCTCGGATCCCGTGGCGCTGGTATACCCCACTCTACCTATAGGCATAAATGAGGGACTCTTTATAAAAATAAAGAAACCAAAATAGATCCATACTTGAATTTCTTTAGGTCCCCATTCTTTCTCTTGGTTAACTCTTTCTTCATACTACAAAGAAGACCATCACACTAGTTGAACACATGAGGTTCTGTGCATTCCATGGCATAATGAAAATAACTTTGAAGGGACATGTGCGGAGATGCACTTCCCGCCATCCGTGCAATGGTAAAAAAAATGGTTTGGAGAGTTAAATCTCGAACACCTCTGATGGCTAGCTTACTTTTACGCCTCTCAGCCTTAGGTTCACAATACCGACGGATGTATTCACTCATCGAAAAACCACCACCTCGACCTCCTGTTAAGGTCACATGTGCTCCACGATGGGATAATCCCATAAAGAAGAAAATGTCTTCGATATCCATGGAATGAACATGGACACCCACATGAAACACCTACTGGTCTGCATCCCACATGTGGACTAGGTATTCTAGTAGCCTCAGTTGGGCTCTCAAGCCGTGGATTTTAAAAAAATGTAACAATCCACACGGTCGTAAGGGTTTGATGGTGCCTGGATCATTTAAGGCCTCGAACTCATCATCCTCGTGTTCCCATTCTCTCCACTCCAACATTTTTGCAATCAAATACCTGCATGGGGACGAGAAAAAGGGATTAGCATCTTCAATCGTTGCTTTTGAAATTCTTTTTTTGGGCAAACTCATGGGTAAATTTTCGGGTTTTCAGCCATCGTAGACAAACTTTTAATACAGTGCGGGTTTTCTGTAGGTGAGCCATAGGGTGCCTGTGGAAATCATTGATTTCTACAGGTCTCGATACTGGTCACCTATGACATTGCAAGCGCGAGCCTACCGGCCCAAAAACTCATCCAAAAATTACTTTTTAACCAAAATAAACAAATTTTAATCCATTGAAAAAGAGGAGGATGACGAGCTTACCGTGTTGAAGGAGACCATTTTCTTAATGGTATTATGTTCTTCTCGCAATCGATAGTCGAAATATGAGGTAAAAATAAGGTTTCTAGACAATTGTTTAATGAAATGCAAATGAAATAGCAATAAGAGGTTTCACCCCTATTTATTCAACTTTTTTCTTTTTCTAATAATATTTTATATTATTTTAATGCGTTTTATCATAACCTAAAGGTCTAATGGTCCCATGAGTCTTTTATTTTTTGTAGGTGGAAAGACTAAAGTCCTGAACAATGGAGTATGGATGTCTTTTTGATTTGCTTTTATGTTTGTTACATATACCAACACTTTTTAGGTTTTTTCAGAAAAACCTCGAGCCTAGTCTTTGTTCGTTCTCGTGCTTGAAAATCGATGAGAATATAACCGATTCTAGTTTTGTCATTTTTTCGTACTCATCATGGAAACATGAAAATCAGAACCCATGGAGTATCCTTTAATCTCTTTTAGCACTGCATAAAAACGAAAAGATTGTCGAGCGACTTTGTTCTTTTCACGCTCATAAAAGTATTTGAAGAAAACATTCGATGGGCGATAGTTTATAACTTTTTCGGTCTCGTCAAATTACTTTACAAAAAAGGAATTGAGAGAGTTCTCTTTAATGTGTTTTTTAGACTTTATAAACATGAAAAACCCCTGAGTTTTCTATCTTTGGACTCGTTAAAGACACATCGAAAGACCCACCTGGGACCGAACCACTCCTTCTTAGGGTTCGTTAAATATACTTTGAGGGACTCATTCGAAGGATGATATTACATCAACAAGCATATGTTATCCTCCTCAATATTGCGTAAAAATAAAGAGGTACTCACCAGAAATAAAGGGGGAAAATTAGGGAAAGAAATATGTCTCTGTAACTGTGTTAGTGCTAGTATTAGTCTTTCTTGAACATGACACCCCCTTCATCTTTTGAATCCGGGTTGGGAAATCTATTTTCCCCTCGTCTGACTTTCTGCCAGTTTATATCTTGGGTCATCTTTGAGTCAATGCTACCAAGACTATTTTCGTGTCGTTCATATGTTCAAGAGAAGTCCAAACAAGCCCTCCATCGAGTTGACCATATCAAATTGTTAATTCTTACCATGTCGGCCTTCCTTGTGTCAGTTTCAAATCATTTTCATACTTTGATCTACCCAAAGTCTGTTACTTATTTTGTGTCACTGATGGGGGACACATAAAGGCCCTCCTATGATGAGTCTTTTCCTGTGAACTTCAACTCATCATCCGGGAACAAGACTTAGAAATATTTTAGTACCTTAGAGCCTACATTCCTCAATGGCAGGTTTCTTCACTTTCGACAGTGGATTCACATCATTGGTCCCTAATCAGAAGATTTCATCGAGTGTTCGAGTTCAACTCATTTATTCACATTCTTTGGATTGTACTAAGGCACCTTGGGAGTCATTGACATCAATGGTGATTCCCCTTGCAATTGTTAATGGTTTTCATCAATGACTGGTAATCAAGTGGTTTCTACCATGTTTGACTTCAGCACCTATAATCGCATGTTTAGATTCATACTTATGGATAACGGGGTTGAGGACCCTGGATCTCATCATTTTGGTCCAGGTTGCAATGGAGTATTTATGATTTGTAATTGACACATAGATACACTTTGTATGTCTCATGGCTGTGTTTGAACTTAAGCCTTCTAATCCATAGATCCACTGTGTATTTCTGGTGGCTATGTAGAATCTTGATGAAATGGATCCACGGTGTATAGTTGGTGGCCATGACTTACATTTATGATTTAAATCATTTGTAGTCTAAGAATGGGAATGCCTACCTCAAAATTGGTATAATTTTATGCATATGCTTGATTGTTTACAGGTTCTCGATTGGTGTGCTCCTTTTTCTCGACACACACACGCATTTTACAAAGTATTTTGACTATCACAAGTTCTAGCCTCATACTTTGGGGGGCATTATATTACACATTATTTTGGTCACTCTGATGATGACCCTATAGGCATGTGTTCAGGCTCTCAAAACAATATTTTACATGAGGAAAAGGACTAATTTTTCCCCTACAAGGCATATTTTTAGAATGACGCCGCAGGTTGATAGTGGTACACAGTGCGAAAATCCTTGATTTCCATAGTCTTCTCTATGCCTGTCTCGTGGGATTTCCACATGCTTCTATATAGGAAGGGTGCAACAATGTTTGAATCTAAGGAAAGGAAGAAGTTTCACAGAGTTTCTACAAGGAGAATCTTATGCAATGTGAGGTGGTGTCTATATGGTTGTGGTCTTACTGACTTCTATGGTTTGGTAGGATCATCCTCATCCTTGTAACCACTTCACATTCTCTTATATAACAATGGGTTTCTCATGGCTGAATTGAGCAAGATTGAACAAAGAATTGCTAAAAGAATGGGCTGAAGACTATGTGAAGGATCCTATTACAACTGATGCTTGAGGCCTCCCTTTGTCCATCAAGATTTTGTGGACCATCTTCATACAAATTCAGAGAAAATGTATGTGTGTGTTGGAACAAAGGACCATTGAAAGGGAACTTGTGACATCAAGGAAATTTGGTTGTATCTTCCACTTTTACTTAATATGATATGGTGACATGTTTCTTTCCCATAAAATCATTAGTGTTTTATTACATGACAACTTGATCACATGTTTAGGTCTCCATTGAATCTACAATTGTTTCTTTCACTTTGGTTGGTTTGTGTCATTGTAGATCTGATCTCACAAGAGAACTAGAGCAATGCAGGGACAACAAAGATAGAAGGAAGTGATATCTAATGGTACGCCATCTATTCCTTCTTTGGTAGTAAATTCAATAGTAGAAACTTAGGTAAAGCATCATGTCCTGTCTTGTTTTGTTCTAGATCTAGGTGGATCTAGGGATATTAGTTTATGTCTGCATTCACCGATTTATCCAATATTAACACCTATCCCCCTATGTCACTCATTTTTTCTCTCTCCCCTTATCTCCCACTCCCTCTCTCTCCCCCTCTTTTCCACTCTCTCCCT
>ML791822.1:213105-226430 GCA_009831015.1 Picea engelmannii
ATCTCACCATCTCACTCTCTACCTCTCTTCTTCCCTTGTTGGCTCTCCCCCCACTTCTCTCCCTCTCTCACCCTCTCTCTCCTTCCCTCCCTCTGTATGCCCCTCTCTCTCCTCTTTGTCAATGCCACTCTCACTTTATCTCTCTCTCTCTACCCCTATATCTCTCTCTCTACCTCTCTCTATAAACCCCCCTCTCCCTCGCACACACTCTCACTACCCCCCATCTCTCTCTCTCTCTCATACATCTACCCCTCTCTTCACATCACTCTATGGCCATGTGGTATGTAGTAGACATACATACAGTTCAACATATAATATAAGAGCGAATAAAATTGTGAATACAAAGGTGGTGTTTATAGACACTGTTACAACACTATATTGGGGAATAGGATGGAACCTAGTATGAAATAGACATGCATTTTTGTAGATAATAGAAGAGGGAATACAATTTCAAGGACAAAGGTAGTTTCTAAAGACATCATTATAACAATTAATAATAATGCACTGTGATCATAACATTACAATGCATATTGGGAATCTTTCACATAACAATGATATCACTTGATTTCTTGATGATAATGACCCATGGGTTCTTCTATTTATAGTCTCAATATCTAACCAACTTCCACGAAATTGGTGTTAGAATATGAGAGTTTGTGCTCATTTTAACATTGACAATACCCTTTTCACCCAACCATAGGCCAAAGCCACCCTATGAGCACCTTGACCTTGACAGAGAAGAATAATGGTAGCAATCAATAGCCAAGCAAGGCTAATGCACCAAGCAAGAATAGAAACCAAGCTGATCAGATAGTCCAACCCAAAAACTGGTGCAACACCTTCGCAAAAAACTTGCACACAAAAATGCCAACTGCAGTGCACACAACTGGCTCTCTGCAATTCTGAGAATGTGAAAAATGAGAACTAGCACCCTGTATTTATAGTAATCTGGCAGACTTACTAGGGTCGAATTCTCCTTCTAGGTACTAATTAATTCATATTAATTATATTTTTGCAGCCGACATCTCGTCTAGGGTTTCCTTTACTTCTTTTCTTCCTTCCAGAATATTCTAATCTTGTCATAGGTCACAATAAAGATTCATACCTCCCAAAGCTACCATAATATCAACACTCCCTCCTAACTAGGGAGGTATGGTCTTGAGCACAAACAGACCATTCAAATGGTAGTATCACAAGCACCATCATTATTATCCAACTGGATAATATCCTATGACAAATGGTACGATATCAATTGATAGAACACACCTGTGTTTATCCAAGGTAGTACGCAACTACTCAAACCGTGACACATAGTCACAAACAGTGGAACAAATCCACCATGGTAGTATATCTTTACTGACTGGAGACAGGCAGTCTCCATAACAATCATCTTATGCCAACCTGCACAGAAAAGTATTGTTAATGTAAACTGAATCATCTGGGCCAATATTTCACTCACGTCTGTGAGATATGAAAGAATATCTGCCCTCAGAGTAGAACAATGAGATATCTGGATTATTCCTCTAAAAAAAGGAAGAATAATTGTCCTGTCTTTTGAACCTAGACCATTCCCCACCCTGGGCCATTCTTCCTACGCTAATCATAGTGCACCCTGGAGAGAATGTATAAACCCTAAGGAATGTCTGTCTCTGATTGTTGAGCCTGGACCATTCCCCACCCTGGGCCATTCCTCCTACACTAATCAAAGTGCACCCTCGAGAGAATGTATAAACCCTAAGGAATAACTGTCCAGACCATTTCCTATATTAACCACAAGAGGAAAATACTCTCCTACATCAACCTCCAAAACAAACCATTTTTCATGTTAACCACAATGAGAAATCATTGTTCGGTGAGGCTGGACAGTCTTCTTGAGTAACCCTCAAGAAAAGAGACTTCTCTAGACCACTCCCCGTGTTAACCAAAATGGGAATTCGATGTCTATGATACATCAACAATCTGGACCATTTCCCATGTTAACCACAATGGGAAATTGTTGTCCGTCAGAAATCTCAATCCACTTTTCAAACAGGAAAGAATCTGTCCAATCTAGACTATTTTTCAATCAGAAAGATAAATGTTTCAATAATATTTTTCAACAATATTTTTCAATAATATTTTAGTGCTCCCTCCTAACTTGGAGAGTCTTCCCTTCCAACTAAGGGAGTTATTTCCACGATTCCCATCTTCTCTCGTAAATATGCAAACTTTATTTTGGATAGAGGTTTTGTCAGAATGTCTATTATTTGCTCGTTAGTGGGGATATACTCGAGCTTTACCTCTCCTTCCTAGACTTTATCTCAAATAAAGTAATATTGAATCTCAATGTGTTTTGACCTTTTATGAAACATGGGTTGTTCTGATAATCTTATGAAGCTCTGATTATCACAATATGTTATGGTCGATTCTAGAATTTGATCAAATAAATTGGAGATTAACTTCCTTAACCATATTGCTTCAGTTCATGCTTCACATGCTGCCATATACCCTGCTTCTATTGTGCTGAGTGCGAAAGAATTCTTTTTACTGCTGCCCCAAGATATCAAAGCGGAGCCCAAGCTGAAACACATACCTGAAGTGCTCTTTCTGTCTTTTGCACTTCCTACCCAATCAGAGTCTGTGAATCCATGAAGCTGTATATTGTTGGATGCGGTATATCTCAAAACATAGTTTATTGTTCCAAGAATATATCTTAATACATGATTTGCAGCTATCTCATGCTCATGTCTTGGTTCCACCTGGAACTGGCTTAGTGTATTCACGGCAAAGCAAATGTCTAGTCGAGTATTTACCAAATACATCAATGAACTAATTAGTTGTCGATATAGAGCTGGATCTACTGGATCAGAATCTGGAACTTTCACTTTTCTTATATCCACATTCATAGGAGTGTCCATGGACTTACAATCCATCATTCCAAATTTCTAAAGAATCTTTATTGCCTACTTTCATTGTCCAAGGAATACTTCACCACGCTTCTGCCATACTTCTAGTCCCAAGTGATAGTGCACGAGACCTAGATCTTTCATATCAAATTCAGAGGATAATTCCTTCTTGCACTGGATAATGAAAGACTCTTAACCTGTTATGAATAGATCATCAACATATAATAGTAGAATCACACGTGCATTGTCCACGACTTTGTAATAAAGGATTGGATCTGCATGATTCTTGGAGAAACCAAGTCTCGTTAGATAGCTATCCATTCTGTCATACCAAGCCCTTGGAGCTTGCTTGAGTCCATATAGAGATTTCTTCAATATGGAAACGTGAGTGTCTCTGGAGTGTACCTCAAGCCCTTGAGGTTGTTCAATATATACTTCTTCTTCAATAGCTCCATTGAGGAAAGTTGTATTTACATCCATCTGATGTAAGTTCCATCCCATGGAAGCAGCAAGAGATATATTAGCTCTGATGGAAGTATATTTAGCCACCGGATAAAACGTTTTGTCATAATATTCTCCCTCTTTCTGGAAGAACCCTCTAGCTACGAATCTTGCCTTGTATTTATCCATGCTTCCATCTGCTGCATGTTTGATCTTGTACACCCATTTTGAAGTTACCAATGATTTTTCTTTACCTCTTGGTATGATTTCCCATACCTCATTTTTCATAATGGATTGATGAGCTTCCATCATAGCTTCTTTCCATTGTTCCTTTTGAACTGCTTCTTCAAATGTGGTAGGTTCTTCATTAAGAAGCTTCGTCATGTATGTTGCATAACTTGAGAATCTTTTAGGTCTTTTACTCTTTCTGAATGTTCCTTCTAGAACCTTGAGTATTTCTGCATCCTGTAAGGTAGCTTCAAGCCAAGCTTGTCTTTTCTTGTTCTTAGGTACGATATCTGAATCAATTTTTTCACATGGCTCCATAGGATGATCAGGTAGTTCCTTTTCGTCATTTACATTTTATGTGCTTTCTTCATTAAGTTCTTTAATCTCTTTTTCTTCTATATTTTCTTCGATGGATTTCCTAAAGGCCATCCTTTCATTGAACGTTACGTCTCTGCTGACCTCGATCTTGTGTTAATCTAGAGTATATATTATATAAGCCTTGGATAAATCACTATATCCCACGAATATCCCTTTCTTTCCTGAAGGTTCTAGTTTATTCCTCTTATCCTTGGGAATGTGGGAGTAAACAGGACATCCAAATATTCTTAGATTTTCCACATTAGGTTTCTTACCTGAGAAAGCTTCTTCTGGTGTCATGTTCTTCAATATACGATGAGGACTTATGTTCTGCACATATATTGTTGTCATTGTTGCTTCTGTCCATAAGAACATGGACAGACCTTGATCATTTAGTAAGGCTTTTATGGTTTCTTCAATGGATATGTTCTTTCTTTCTTCTACACCATTTTGTTGAGGATTATGAGGAATAGTTAGCTCCCTCCTAATTCCTACCGATTTGCAGGATGCAACAAATTCGTTTGATTCGTATTCTCCACCATTATCGGTTCTTAGCGTCTTGATCTTATTATTTGTGATTTTTTCTATTTCTTCTTTGAACTCTTGAAACTTGTTGAATACTTCATCTTTTGTCTTCAGTAGGTATAGAAAATTCTTTCTTGAATATTCATCTATGAAGATTATGTAGTAAGAAGATCCTCCTAGAGCTTTTACTGGCATCGAACCATAAACATCTGAGTGTATTAGATCTAGAATCTCCTTAGATCTATTATTGTTGCCTGGGAATGGTTTCTTGATATTTTTCCAAAGGGCGCATCCTTTACAGATTCCTTCGTCTGTAGACTGCAACTCTGGTAATCCTTCAACCATTCTTTTGAGAAAGGGTAATGTTTGATAATTAATATGAGCATACCTTCTATGGCAAAGATCATTAGGGTTGACTTTTTCATGTACAAGAGCTTCTTCATTTTGTTCTAGTAGTCTCTACAAATTTCCTTCACGACTTCCAATAACCCTAGCATTCTCTATGTTGGAGTCTTTATGCCATGAACACTTTTCCATCCATGAAAGTTATTCTTTTTCCCTTTTCTTATAGGAAAGATATTGATACAAGATTCTTTTCTAAACCAGGTACATATAAAACATTTCTTAAGTGAACATAATTACCTGTTTTCATTTTGATGGCCGCTTTTCCAAATCCTTCCATAGGGTAAGTGGTTTTCTCTCCAAGCTCTACCTTGTATGAAGTCTTATTCTCATTTATATTTGAGATTCTGGCTTGATCTCCCGTCATGTTCCTAGAAGCTCCACATGTCATCTTCAATCATTCCAGTAAGTGTTGAGTAGTGTAAAAGACTGGTTGTTTCACTCATGTCTTCGATTGAATGGTAACTGGTCATGCCTTGATCCAAAACTTCAACTTCATCATTTATGTCTTTTGAGAGAGCCAAAAGGTGCACTGAGTTAAAGCGTATTTGAATATATTCTTTTTGAGCAATATGCTCCAACACAAGGTGCCATATCTAAGATTAGGGTTTCTGCAACTGCTTCTGCTAGTAACCCTAGCGACAATGTTTTTGGAAGCTGCTCCTACTAGTAACCCTAGCGACAGTTCCTCAACGAGCTCAATACCCTAGCAGTTATGCTTCCTTCTAGCGCTTAGATTGAATGAAGGAGGTGTGGGCCCATAACCTATTAGAATTTGAGAGATTGTGCTCATTTTACCATTGATAATACCCTTGTCACCCAACCATAGGCCGAAGCCACCCTCCGAGTACCTTGACCTTGACAGAGAAGAATACTAGTAGAAATAAATAGCCAAGCAAGGCTAATGCACCAAGCAAGAATAGAAACCAAGCTGATCAGAGAGTCCCACCCAGAAACTAGTGCAACACCTTCCCCAGAAACTTGTGCACAAAACTGTCAACTGTACTGTGCACAATTGGTTCTCTGCAATTCTGAGATTGTGATAAATGAGAACTGGTGCCTTATATTTATTGTAATCTGGTAGACTTAATGGGGCCGACTTCTTCTTTTGGGTACTAATTAATTTATATTAATTATATTTATGCAGTCGACATCTTGTCTAGGGTTTCCTCTACTTCTTTGTTTCCTTCCAAAATATTCTAATCTCGTCATAGGTCACAATAGAGATTCATACCTCCCGGATATAGCATAATATCAACAATTGGGAGTAACTTGTCCACATATAATTGTCTATTGGTAGAGTTGACTCCTTAAAATCCATGTTGTCTAATCATCACAACAAGGATGCTCGAACCAACCTTCCATGCATTCAACTTGTAGTTGATTCCTCAGTCAGTTGATCCACCGATTGAATATCTTTGAATGTTAGTTGATTTTCGGACCAACAAACTTGTCAACTTCTTGACCAAGTAATTTAGAGATCTCGTCAATCACCCGACTGACTGTTTCCAAGTGTATCTCAAATCCCCGACCAACTGAGTCTACGAGAAGTGTGATGGACCATCATGAATAGATGTTCCAACATGACCTCACTAGCATACATCTATATAGATTTAAGAGGTGAAATCATGTCATCATCACACCCACCCATAATTTTTTCTTGTTGAATCCCAAGCATCGTACATAGGTTGATAAATCTATCTTTAGATAAGGATTTAGTGAATATATCAATAAATTGATAATTTGTTCTACAATATTCAAGAGAGACAACATTCTCATGAACCAACTGTCTGAAATAGTGAGCATGTATTTTAGCATGCTTCATCTTACTATGGGATATAGGGTTATTTTTAAATTTAATGACACTTTGTTTGTCACATTATATTGTAGTCGAGGTCTGAAAAAGACATCAAAGTTCACCCAGAAGTTGGCGGTTTGATATTGCTTTAGCACCTTCTTTAATGATACCCCAATATTATACTTGTATAGTCGACAAGGAGACTGCCTTGTGTTTCTTACATGACCTAAATAGTGGTCTAGTGCTAAGGAGAAACATATATCTATAAGTGGACTTTCAATCATCAATGTTTCCATCCAAGTGGCAGTCGATGAAGCTAACTAGCGAATCTAAACTTTGGCAATAATTAAATACCAAAAGGAGTGGTACCCTTGAGATAACAAACAATTCATTTGACTAAATTCCAACGGTTTTATTTTAGGTCTTGCATAAACTAAGAAACCACACTAACAATAAATGAAATGTTTAGAAGATTCAGAGGAACCACAATATTGACAATCGAAGGTCAACCTTTCGAGTCCATATCATGACCCATTTTCAGGACATTTAAGGAAATGTCATGTTGACTATGAGTAAGACAAATAAGAATGTTGACCAATTGTCGATAAAGTGTAGCATCGACTTGGGGATTTTGGAAATTTTTGTTGAGATTTACTCTAGATTGAGGAGTAGCATAGGGATTACAATTGGTCATATTAAAACATGTCGAATGATCCATTAAATATTTATATTGAGAATTGAAAAAACCATCACATAGTGGAAATACTTGAAGACCCAAAAAATAATGTTGTGTACAAAGATTTTTCATGTCAAAGGAGTCAACAAGTTTCTTCTTCAATATAAAAATGAGATCAATGTTATTTATAGTAATGAAAATTTTATCAACATATACAACAAAAATCAATGTATCTCCATTGGTATGGAGTACATACAAGTTTTTTACATTTCTTCATGCTTTCACATGTCCTTCTTAATGTTGGGGAGTTTAGAACTAGGGTCCATTCATAGTTGACCAACAAATGACCCATAGCATCAACATATCAATCCTCCACCGAGGCTAAAGAAGGTCTCACCTAATATGCATAGATGATAATAGAGACCGTAAGGTCTTGTTTTAGGGATGAAGGACTAAACAAACCATGATTCATTTGTGATGGAATTCTTTCATTGCATATCCAATGACATACTGTGATTAATAAGTAAAACAATACACACACATATCCAAATAACACATGATAAAAACATAATAGATTAGAACTATCACAACTTTAGTATTCCTTTCATTCCATTCAACACAGACATACAATAAAAAAACTATATTCAACACCTATAGAGTCCCATGTCTTCTATAGATAATTCACCATATCTACAATACACTATGCTCTACACATCCTTTCAAAACTTCATACATATGAAAAACTCTTACTTATATTAAGAAGCATTATAATATTACATAGACTCAGAGTGAGCTCAACTTAGAACAAGTCAATGTATCTTCTATTTGAGTTTCCAACTCTCTGATCATCTAACCATCTAACTCTATCTCTAATGTCCTTGCTTCTTTTTATATCTTTTCTCTACTCGGGAGCTCTGTCTCTTTCTGCTCTGTTATACTCATTCTACTAACCAATTGCCTCACACACTTCTGGCACTTTCCTAAAGTTAATGTGGCCTTATGGAATCAACACAATCTTAATTGGATCACTGACTCAACTTTTGTCAGCTCCATGATCTCTTGTGTCATTGGTCGTAAACATTTGAGAAGATTTCTCGACGATTCCTTTATTGATTTCGTCGTGCAGTTTCTTGATTTTTGGTGTTCCTCAAAACTTGGACTGGCACACATATTTCATAATTTGTACTTAGCACACAATATCAAAAATAAGTCCATCGCACACTCTTCTCCCTTATTTGTGCATTTATCTTGAGTGCATGTAAAACTGGAATGGGCACTCACAAAAATTTAATGAGGGCGCACAACTTTGTTTTGCGCATGTGTGAGATTAACCCATATATTTAGGTGCCAATAGCTCCCCACCACTATTACTTGGCTCCTCCTCGAGCCAACTTCATTGAATTACCATAGGAAATTGAGTAAGAGAAAATCATCCTCATCGATATCCCAAAGCGTCAAACCAAGTTGTGGTTGTAGTTGGGTTTCAATAAGAGAAAATTATCTATTCAGTATTTAGTTGCAACCCATCCCAGGTCCTAGAGTGAGTCAAGTAGGATCCATGGTGAATCATGGAGTTGGAGTGCATGCAGGTAGATTCCTTATCTGTTATCTTCACTGGTGTTTGTGGATGTGAATGAAAGATCTGTTTAAAACACATGATTACACACCAACCCCTGAAAATAAGTGAGTCTCTTCACTGGTGTCTTGTTATCTTGTTAGGATGAGACTGAGTTAAAGGCAACAATATTGGTTCTATTAGATATGTGAGGATCCACGACAATAGGTGGGAGTAGGGATCCCTACAACTAAGATGGATGTATTGGTTTTCCTCGGGCTTGTTGCTGCGAGATATATCCATGGAAATATATGGGAGTAGGGATCCTGACAAATAAGAGAGTAGGGCCTCTCCCTATCAATAAAGGTGATGATCCATGATGTATGTTCAACCATCTTCGGACTTAAAGATTTGGTGAATGACCACATCTTTGAAACATTGTTTAGGGAACGGTACGGGATGGCATGAAATCCTACTGAAAAATAAGAGGGATGGCCCTCGTCCTAGAAGATGATGACAAAATGGAAATCTTCGTCAAAACTGAACTGTGGGTTCTCGGGTTGCCTCACTGAATTGGGAAGGAATTTTTATTGACAGTCTTCTAAGCAATGCCATGAATGGAAATATGGAAGGAGAGAGGGGAAAATTGGAGGAGGGGGGATAAATGGGAAGAATGATGGAGGAATCCATAGGAAAGGGTTGGAAAAAGTGGGGCATGGAGAATTAATAATTAACAACAATCACATTTAAGTAAAAAGTGGTTCATATACGAAAAGGTGGAAAATCACGCCCATTTACTTATATCACCATTTTTTATTAATGTGGTTGTTTCTAGTTGACACGTGATTGAGAAATAAATAATATACCATTAATGTATTAATACAGGGTGAATGCACACAGTTGGTGGACAAAAAAGTGGCAAGGGAGTCATGAGGAATGTGTGTGCGTTCTCAAGAACCCACATGCATTCCTAATCCTACAAGTTTGGCAAGGCCTGAACCTCCACTCATCATGTCACATAGGTTCATCGACAAGAAAGTGCATGTGTTCTTAAGAACACATCTGTTGTCCTGAGATTCTGTGCGCTCTCCTGAGAATGTGTGTGTGTTCGTAGGAACACATACATGTCCCTGTTGTGCCTGATATTTAACGGACCACAGGTGCATTTTGAGCTCATTTGCACACTACATTCACAATCTTCCCAATTAGAGCAAGAAAATGGGACTAATAGAGGAGGAAAAAAACCCGAGATCTTGCAACCGTGTCCATTACAAGAAAGGTATGGTTGATTTTTGGTCATTTCCTCTTGGCTTTGCAAAAAATACAAAAAAATTAGTCATGGGTTATGGATGTAAATCCTAATGATATTGAACACTTATTAGCTAGGTTCACTACACATAATTAATACTTGAATGTAAATCTCTAAGCAATTCAATAATCTTGTATAGGGTTTTTTCAAGTTCATTGTAAAAATAACCCATGGTTTTTCTTTTTTTTACACAAAATTATGTTAATGATTTTGTTGGCATAAAATGAAATTGTTGTTTTTAAGACCTTTGTCATAAGTCCATTTATTAATTTTTTTTTTAAATGCAACATATATTAGAAAATAGAACCTCGAGACAATGTAAATTGTGGATCATTAGACCAAGGTGAGGAAAACCCCAACCGAGAACAACCACTCAACTTAAACACCCAAATTAATAACGAGTTGGACACATTGAGAACACTTGTAAAACAATTAAGGGGCATGAGAGAACCAATCACAGAGTCCTTGGCCACTTCTTTGGAATTCATTGTGAGGTCCATTGCAAGTTACTAAGGACAATTGACTTTTATTTATGAATATAGGAAAATAATGTTCAATTATTACAACACTGGATTGAATAGAAAGCAAGTTGGAAAGTTGGGTATATCAAACAAAGCAAGTTGGAGAGTTGGGTATATCAAAAAAGATGTCTATTTTTGTTGATCCTCCATCTCAAAAATAACCACCTGTGACTGGGTCATGGGCAGAGGAAGCCAACCGGTGATTAAAATCATTTCAAAAATAACCACCAGTGACTGAGTCATGGGCAGAGGAAGCTAACCGATGATTAAAATCATTTTATAAAGTGGTAAATGTTTACAACCAACTACGTTGCTAAAGAATTTGAAATGAAAAGAAAAATAACAAAAAATTAATGATAATCATTTTTAACCATGGAATGAAATGGTAAACATTTACAACCAACTCCATGGCTAAATGATCCAATACACTGTAACACACAGAGTGAACCAGTATCACTACAGGGGCCCAAAGAGACCAACTGCCAGATTGTTTTAAGTTCATTCTCGCAACTATTATAACCAAAGATAAAACGGCTGCTTCACATTAAAAATTCAAATCCGGGTATCTATTAAAGATAAACGCTTCTTTTTTTTTCAGTTTTTTTTCGAGGACACCACGCCGCAAACAGAAAACAATCAATACAAGCTTAACACAGACAAACAAAACGCCTCAACGGGTATTCTCGCTGGCCTCAACGGGCCTGCTTTATACGGTACGGGATGTGAACAAAAAGGATAGAAGCTTGCTAGCTAATACAGGCAAGATAGCAAAGGATTTAGTATTTAACAATTAATTAGTACGAAAGGTGGTGTTGAATTTCATGACAACATTTTCACGATAACTGGATTCCGTGGTACCAAGCCCATAGCCAGAGGCAAATCTGAATTTGCCCGTTCCTCCAACCACGGCATACTCACTATACGGCTGATAGAACCTGTCAGTTCCGTGCATCTCCAGAGTGCTGCCACTATATTCCTTACTATGAAAGACGACCGTGAAAACCGTAAAAAAGTCAAGCCCGGTAACGGGGTTTGTATTCACGTACATTCCTTGCACCAGGCCGACAATATTGTCAGAATCGGATTCGGTGATTTGTGGTCGTTTGCTTATGACATCGCTGAAAACCACGAGGGTTCCAAACTTGCCCGGGTCTGAAGAAGAGCCATTCAATCCTGCAACTGGGAAGGCCGTCTCGTCGTTGTTTCGAATCAAATTAGCATGCCTGTAAAACACAATATTCGTCTCACCTTCCCCAGCAACCGCCATGACAAGGGTGGCCATGCCCATGGCCAAGGTCGGAAACAAAAGGCTGGAAGCCATCTCACCTTTACTAGTATTAATTGATTAACGCAGTGTGTGTATTTGTGTGAACAAGTGTTGGACCAATAAATAGCTGCGACTGCTTGGGAAATGGGAAAACTGTGTCCACTTGCCAACCGCTTTGTTGACCTAGTGGTTCAAGATGCCCTTCTTTTGTCTTCAATGTTGTACTAATTCATGATGAGTACGTTCACACTTTCTTGTACCGAATAGACAATTTTTTTATGTTTTTCCCACTAAATATGCTCATCATTTGGTTTTGCTGGCTTCTATTTTCAACTAAAGATATCATCATTTGGTTTAATAACTAAATAATAGGTATATATGTTATACATGTATGGATATAAGGTATCAGTGAGCTAACCTAACCAAGAGATTGATGGGTTCTGTAATAGCTAAACCATTGTTGTACGAGGTAATTGATTGATGGGTTATGTAATAGTAAACCATTGTTGTATGAGGTAATTAGGTGTTATGGTAAGTTGGTTTTGCTGGCTTCTATTTTCAACTAAAGATATCATCATTTGGTTTAATAACTAAATAATAGGTATATATGTTATACATGTATGGATATAAAGTATCAGTGAGCTAACCTAACCAAGAGATTGATGGGTTCTGTAATAGCTAAACCATTGTTGTATGAGGTAATTGATTGATGGGTTATGTAATAGTAAACCATTGTTGTATGAGGTAATTAGGTGTTATGGTAAGGGATGAAAGTGTGAGATAAGATGGTAATGGTAATTTGTTTCATGGGGAAGTTAGGTTGATATAATTATCTAAGGATTATATATGGATTTAAGTTGATATAATCAATGCTCCATTATATTATAGTGGAAGAAAGATGAAAGATGAAAGATGAAAGATTTGGAAGTAGATGTTTAGGAGGTCTGATTATTGTATTGTTGAAATCATGATAATGAATATGTATGGATTTTGGTAGATATAATCAATGCTTTACTATATTATAGTGGAGGGAAGGATGGAACATTTGGAACATGGAAGTAAATGTTTACTAGAAAGTGTGATTATTAGATTATTGAAATCATGATAATAATTAATTATATCATTCTTTATTAAAAAAAAAACTGTATTTAAAATATTCGTTTTGTTCATTTTTATAATTTTGATTCAATATAACATGATTGTTATAATTTTTGTGATTTTTGTGAATAAAAACTATAATGCAATTATAAAAATTACCATCATTTTTTTCAAAATACTTGTTTAGTTCATTTTTTCTAATTGTAATTCAATATAACATGATTAGTTCATTTTTTATAATTGTAATTCAATATAACATGATT
>ML791822.1:226530-237378 GCA_009831015.1 Picea engelmannii
TTGTTACACCTCCCTTTCCTTGGGTTTCAGTAACAGGATAGACCAGAATTCTTAGAGCATTGTGGCTCCCAGAGTTCCAACTGCCCTCAAAGATTTCCAATCAACATCTTCCCCAAGCTACTCTTTTTAGTCAACATTCTAAATTTAATCAACATCATCTCATCTTCATCACCCACATGCAGTTATCATGAGAAAACATAAAAGAATTCATTTAGGAACTCCAATTAGTTTGGAAGGGAATTCAACTTTTATCCCCAAAACATGAAATTCTATTTCATAAATCATCTTGGTTGTTGCCAAATTAGGATTGCAACCTTCCTTGTGCTTTTCCACAATCACCAAACTACATACTATTTTCCTGCAAGGCTTCATCTTGCACACTGCCAACAATTGTCAGTGTTTCCTGTACATCATAATTCAATTACAATATGTACATAACCATATGAAACCAACTTAGAATTGTCTGCACCTATAAATTCAATCACCATTACCAAACAACTTAAACAAATAAAATGACTCATCATTCTATGCATATGCATGTTCATAATTAATAACAATGAGTTTATTATTTCAATTTTCTGAACATAAATTTTCTTTAGTCTCTATTCCTGTGACTACCTAGCTTGCAACTTTCCTGTTGCAATGTTTAACAGTTTCTGAAATGTTCTCAACTTCATGAGTTAGAAACATTTCATCCATTAGTATAATTATTTCCATGCCAAAAACATATATACACACACTCACAAAATGCATTCAACAAAGTGCATTTAAGTATACAATTCCATCATGTATGAGTGCAACTCTTCCCCTTAATAGACACGAGTACAACTCTCAATGCCTATTTATCCAATGCACCCTTGTATTGATTTACATAATGCTCTTTATCTCAGTCATGTATCTCACCATCCATAAGTTGGAATTATGGCCAATGTGTTGACACATTCTCCACACAGTTCCTATTGTCTTCCTAATTAATTGGATGCCTTCCTTTTTGACCCAAACACTACACCAAGAATATAATTATGTGGTGTTCATTAGTGTTATCAAAAAGGTTGCAACCCAAGTTTTATTTAAAGGTAGGAAACTTTTAGTACATGTGTGGCTCATAACCTTTCCATATCCATAGTTTTCCATATCCAACCAGGTCCTGGTCTCATACATGACTAGCTTACTGGCATTCATTCCTATAACCAGTTCTTATCTTTAATTATTTGTTTATTAGCCCATAACCAAATTAACATGACATTCTACTATGTCAGTGTGTGCATTTAGAAGATAAAAATATTTGAATTAAAATAGGCCTCCAGCCTTTACCACATCCAGTGGTATTTAATTAATAATATAACCCTATGATTTTATAAAATAACTATGGCTGAGGAAATTCTTACCAAAATTTCCTTTCAGCAATTATGCAAAAAGAGTGATAAAAATTCATACCTGCATGACTGCCATTAATAAATTGTATACTACCTGAAAGTCTGACGGCAGTAGAAGATTTCATGCTTTTATCAAACTTATAACCAACACTTTATTTGTCTATTTCTTCCCTCCTTATGCAACAACATCACCAACAACATTTCCAAACACACAAGAATTCTTTCCTATGGCTGACCCAACCATCCATAATCATACTAGCTGCCATAGAAATTGCAGCAATTTCGTTCTCCCTAAATTTTTTTTTCTTGTTGATCTAAGAAGTATTCAATTCTTCTCGGATTCCTAAATCTTCTTGTGCTCTCATTGTAGTCATTGTACATAAATATTTCTTCCCTGAGCACTTTCGACGCAGTGCCCCTACCTTAGCGGTGTCTGTTGACCTCCCGGTCAAAGGATCTTTCAAACTTATGAGTCACATTGACTCTTTGGGTTCATGATTGAACACAAAAAAATTATACACAGGTCTCCTTTACCTCTATGTGCAGGTCCTAACAGACCTACAGGCTATTCTTGTGCACTTCCAAAAATCCAAGTTTTAGGCACTAACCCCTCTTTTCATTATCCCTTTCCTTCATAAGACCGTGGGATATGACCTCATGGAAAACTGTGATTGTGGGCATGGGCAAGAGTGGTTTTAGACCAACCTACTTTTATCCCTGCAATTCACCTCCAACTGCCACGTATCCTTTTTCTAAAATCATGGTATAAATTGTGACATTTCTGGCCACGCAATCCAACTCATTTGTTGATCTACAATCCCTTGGCGATGATACATGATCAATGACTACTATCTATCCTCCTCCTACATGTGATCCCATATCTACACGATCTGTCGACATGTAGCTCCCTTCCAAATCAACGTCTATGGTTGATTCTGACTCTCCAACCCTCGGGAGTTTCAAGTCTCAACTATCTGCTTTTCCCCTATGGAAATCTTCCGGAGTGAAAGATATAATGAGACATGTCCTCAAAGATTGGATGGTTTTGATGAACTCTGGCTCTCTGACCTTTGTGAGTTCTCATGTCTCTACACACACAAATATCCAGAGTGAATTTCTCCGAAGTGACAGATCTTCTGCCATGCATCCTCTCCAAATTAATGACCCTGATTTTCTTCGGGACTTTGAGACTTTGACAAGTCCACTCTTTTCGACCAAGACCAGATCAACAGTCCTTTGACCTTCTCTTCAATGAATGATCAAGATCTCCTTTGGGACTTTGGCACTTTCACCCTCTACTTTCCTTTGGAGTGCTCCATTCCCGTAGTTCCAGATCTGGCGCTAAGTGTCCTCCCTCACGTCGACGACTCTCGTCATTTCGAGACTTTGGCGCTTCAGGATATTCCAAAACAAAAATTCTCAGAAACCTCAGAGTACGATCCTTTGAATTTCATGATCTAGTGACACCTGTCCAACTCAGATCAATGGCTCCCAACTGCTTCATTTTTTCGGGCTTCGGCGATTTCAAACTTTCATCCTTCGCATTCTCCCGAAACTAATGGATTTCTACCACATGTCCTTTCAGACGATGGACAGTCCCAAATCACTTCGAGACTTCGGGACTTTAGCAAGTCTACTCTCCTTTTTTCCTTGGCTCCTCCTTAGAGGTGACCTTGGACAGTGACCTTACTCAAACACGTGATTGTGGGAATGCTCAAAGATGGTTTGAGACCAAAATAATTTTCATCCTACAATTCACCTTGAGCCTACACATGTCCTTCCTCCAAAACCGCGGTTTGTATTGCGGCCCGCTCTCAACCTCGAAAATCTCGAGCACCTTCTATCCCTGCAATGCGAGGTGACTGTCAATATCACGATCTTGACGATGCCTCTAAATAGACAACCAAGATCTACCTCGAACAATTCATATCTCCCTCTCCCAGATCGACGGCTAGGGTCATTCCTCCTCCTGAGGTTTTGACTCCTTCCGACTTGGCAGAGTTTGTGGATATTCAAAGGTTTCGACCTTTGAACTTTTTCCTATGAGTCTGCCTCTTGGATATCGTCTTCTCTTCTGAGATTTATGACTTAGAATAATTATGACTCCTACGCACTCTTGCGTTATCTCTTTCGATCTTTTTTATTTACTCAATATCTTAAGGGTCTCGGCCCTTCTATTTCCTTTCAAAGGAAAACTTCGTGCCCTCCTGGAAACCTTCTTCCCAAATCACACCTTGCTGAGCATTTTCTACAAAGTTTTCAATAGCTCTGTGAGTATATTCCTATGATACTCTTCTCCTTGAACTCGATAAAGATTGCTCTCTATGAAAACTTGCACTCTCTCGATGCCCGCCTGACAGAGACCTACATAGTTCGCAGTGACTCTTTCTCTCTCTGAACTCAACACAAAGTTCTTATTGTGCACTCCATGCAGATTTACTGATGAAGGTTCAACGATATCTCTCTTGAGCTTCTCTGAGGTTAGCTTACCTCTTTCAATGCACTCCTTGCGGACAATGTGCACTACTTGCACTTGAAAACTCAAAGAAGAGAAACAATTGAAACTTATTCAATACTTCACTAGTTTACACATTCAAACCAGTCTGATTTAAGAAAACATTCAGATTTCATTTTCTTTTTGAGCTCTTCTATGCTTTGTAATCATTTCCAGGTACTAACCCCTTTCTCTCAGTCCCCAACCCATGTGACCATGGGTCATTACCAAGTGCTAGATCGATAAGTGCTTACTTGGGCCTTCGACTTCGAATGTTTTCAAAGCACCACACAAAAATCTCTCGGAGTTCCGGATTACCAAACTTGTGAAGTAGGGTGGATCAACTGTCCACGTCTACTCAGTATCTGATGAATGACACTTACTATGAAACTTTAGGCATCTGAGTTATGGAACGTCGAAGCCTCGAGACTTCGGAGGATTTCACATCTGCACATCCGAACTATTAATCTCTGAACCTTCCCAATCACCTCTGGTGACATCATTACATAACATTGCTTAACGTTTTCCAATTGCGGGGGCATGAAATGGTGGTTTGGAGTAACCCACCTTTCATCCCTCAATTCTTCTGACACTAACACATAACCCCTTGGTGGAACCGTGGTTTGGATTGCGGTACCTCCTTGGAGAATTAACTCCCGTGCAACTTGGGTTCCCCCAATGCCCCATGGTCATTGATTTTGATGTATAGTGATTAACACCAGTGTGGGTCCTCTGACCATTAACTATGTTACGTAACCTCGGGCCCACTAGACTTTCTCATACAACAAGCCATGTGGAGGAATACTAGCATCTGACTCGTGGCCCAATCAGATGGGTGTCACACATCACGTTCAAAACCCACTAACACGTGGTGCACAACCCATGTGTCCACGTCAAATCAAGTGACATTACCATGCCACATCACTTCAGAGTTTCAGACTTCAACCCTTCTCTTATTTTTGGCATCAGACTTCACTGAAGTCGTGAAGTCCGAAGGGTTTCCAAGTTAACCCTTCTACACCTTCCCCAGATCTGACAGTCATAAGGGATTTCCCTTCCTTCCGAACATATCGTATTGCGGAGAAAACACTTTTTACTCTATTGATTTCCAAAGGAATTCAGGGCTAACTACTTCACAACATTACCATATCTGATGGTCTTGAAGGATTTTCCTTCTCTTGAATAGATCATAAGGTCCACATTACTTTGCGTCCCAATACCATGTCTATCGTATTTTTACAACACCTCTACTCCTCCTTAGCTTCGTAACATGGCCAAGGTAACTTATTGGCACTCAAGAAGGTTCTGAGGTTCGAAATTGGTCCTCCAGACACAATTTCGTCTCAAAACCTTGGGTCCAATGACCACTTTCCCAGTCCATCCAGGCTCTGCATTGAAACCTTGGGTCAAAACTTGAGTTTTTTTTACTTCAACAACAATTCTTTCGAAACTTTTTCTTCATTTTCCACTAACATGGCCCATCCAGGCTTAATGTTGAAACCATGCTTTGATACCATTTTGTAACATTCTTGGCCACCAACATGTCAGGCAATGCTACCTACAAAACCTTAACTTCGTCTTTAAAGATTTGATCCCATATTGTAACATCCCCAACCATCAACAGGCATGGGAAATGCCACTAATGCAGAATATTCACATATAAATATAATATGCATTAAATCAAATTAACACATTTTAACATAGAGTTACTATTACCATTTAGATTTAAATAGAATTAACAACAATTCATACATGCAACAGAACATATGAGAACATTCCAGCATTATGCATAACATAAAATTAAGAAGATAAATTATACTTATCTTTCAATTGGAATAACACCACCAACTACGTGCAGACCTTCCACAAACTTCTCATCCATAGACCACATTGCTCATTAGTCTTAGTAGTAGGTCACCCCCGAGTTGGGACTAAGCTCCACTGGGAAAGGGAATCCTAGGCTAGGCAAGGTCAATAGGAAGACACACAGTTTATTAGGATGAATTCTCTCCCAGGAGCCACTTATTCCCACTGCTCAAAGACTCTCATTCCCACATGCCTGTCCCACCCCACGAGTATACACCTTCACTTCCACCAGGACAGTCCTTCGGCTACTAAACCTCCCTTGCCTTGGGCTTCAACAACAGGTCGGACCAGAATTCTCTGAGCTCCATTGTAGCTACAAGACCCCTTCCAGAAGTTCTCACTTCCTCTACGCACTCTCTCACTTGGAGAGAGTCCCTCACAGGCCTAACAACCTGTCTCTTCAACCACAACCACGTCCCTCACCTAGAGAGAGTGTTGCAGATAGGCCTGACAACATGCTTATTCAACTTCATTCCAACACAATGAGGACAACAGTAAGGCTCAACAAGGAACATATGATGGCAGACAATCACACTCAGCCAAGGGACTGTATGGCCACAACATCCCATCGTTATAGCATAGATGACATAGACAATTACGGTATGCTCAGGTTTCATGGAATACAAAAACCCAAACAGTTAAGCACAAACTCCGATTTGCAGTGTTGATAAATTGGGTTTACAGGACACATAGGAGACACGACTGAGTCCACGGTTTGCCACTGGTTTTCAGGGTGTGTGAAAAGGAATCAACGTAGAGGTCGAACGCAGACTGAAACGATTCAAATGAAGGATGCATGGACTTCTCAGGAAAACATCATGGTTTTCTGGTTTCAGAGTTGCGTGAGGGTATGCGGATATCAGGCGCCCACTACACACAGTTCAAACAGTGGATGGAAGAATGGAGGACGAACCCCCATCACAGCTCAATTCTTGGGTTTAATTGCATGTGCCTTGGTCAACACATGTTTCCCATGAAGTTGCATGCACTCTATCAAGTATGTGTTCCCTTTTCCAGGAACTTAGGATAAAAATATACCTTTCACACCACTTTGGAATAACAATAAATTATTATTCAAGGACTTGAGCCCTCAATCTTAGCCCCTCTTCCAATCTTTTAGCCCCCTCTCTCTTACCCATTATGTGGAAGATTAGTCCCCCATCACTCTTTCTTCGTGGTCAGTCAACACGCAATGATGTTTATATATTATATTAATGATCTGCATAATTACATATACAAAATCAGGCTCCTGGCCTTTAGCACCCAGGCTCTCTGACCTAATCACAAAATAATACTCCTAGCTTATTATAACTTGGCTTTCCAGCCTACAAAACATGTTTACAATTTATAAATACAACTAAGGCTTGTCCTTGGGGATATTACACATCACATACTTTTTTGTGGATGTGTTATCCACATGACATCGTCTACATTCATCCATGGAGTTGGCTACCTTGCAATTCATACATGTGGAGTGGTTGCATGTATGCACATTCTTGGAGGTAACAGTCCATGTGGACACTTGACATTTGAATTAGTTGGATGCCTATTTTTTGTGTGTGTTCCCTTCATGAGAATTATTTGTTGTATACTACTACTATTTTTGAATGACGAAAAATTGATTTGGAGAGGATAATGTCCACATGTTGTAACATGGTCAACCATGGATTGAGGAGAGATCTAACTAATTCATTATTATAATATTTATTTGATTTGTCATGGAGTTAGCTATAAAATAATAATATTTTATTCTATAAAAGAAGAGACTCCTTCTGTAAAGAAGAATTATCTCGCTCCATTATAAAGGGTGGAGAATTTGGGAATTTAGGAACTCTACTATTGGGCTACATTGTAGAACATTTTGGAAAGATTAATGCAGAATTTGAGGTATATTTTCATTTGATGTGAGGGTTTATTGTCCACTCATATTTTATGTGTTGATTTTGTATTAATAAACTCTTGTAACATGTTGTGATTTCAATTAGAATGAACCATGCTTCATTTTGGACAGATTAATATGAGGTTTCAACTCTCTTATTTCTATTTTGATTATGTTATCCTACATGATTTTTATTATTGGTTCCTGGAGTCAAGTAACTAGGATGAGACTTCAACCTCTTATCAAATTTAGGTAATGAGAACCATTAATTGCTTATGGATTTATCACTTACCAATCTTTTCCACCAGAAGAGATTCTTTAATTGGTAATGCAAGTATTTATAATCACTTTAGAAAAATATCATACATTCATACACAAAAAACTCATATACTTTGAAATTCATACATTAATCAACATAAAATGCATAAACAATGAGATTCATAAAAAATGTGCTATTAAATGTGTGTGTGTGTATTCAACATCATCCAAATTGTATTTTTTTTACAAAATGGCACCTCATGCCTAATATACAAAATGATAGCAAGTGCCCTAACATAAAAACAACCATATGGAGGCCTATATACAAAATTGCAGTAATTAGTCAATCATTGACCACTTCCACCCTCACCACCCTCAAGAGAACCCTGGAAATATATATTTCTTCTCTTTCTTTAAGAAGCACGTCGACTTGACTTGGTCCTGGGTGTGCTTCATCACTCCGAAGACTACACAAAGAAAAAACATTGTAATAAGTTTTTTTCCACAATGAATTAAAAGACTTACAAAATGATACTTTATAATTTAACATAAGAAAACTCACTGCATATGGGATTGACAATTGTGAGGGTATTACCCTCCTCTGTCATACTAGTTTCTCTGTGATGCTACCCTGCATTAGTTACAATAATCAAATCATCAAAATTAAACAAATATGCATAAAATCAAATTCATGATACATAAAAAATTATCATCAACACATTATCTCATTATGAATATCTCAAGACTCAATGGAGAGTCATTGGAAGGTGAAGCACTCAAATGTACAACCTACTCCAAGGCAACCTCTGCTATGGTAGCCTCGGTGGATGGGGCTGATGGACATGATGGTGGGTGTGGGTGGAATATAGGTTCATCCATTGTGGATGAATGTGATGGAAGATGTGGTGTGGATCTGTGGCCTATGGGTGTATATAGTGAGGATGCACTGAATAAGAACGATGTTGGGTGTGGGTGGAGATGGACCCCCATAGGTTGTACTAGTGATTGAAACTCCCTTGGCATATAGTAAGGTAACCCATGAGAAGAGGGTAGGTGCCTAGGGAGTGGACTAGTACTATAACTAGTGAATATGTCAGCAACCTACATACATATTAATAATATTGAACTATTAGTACCAAATAGTAAAATTCAACAACACAAATACAACAATTTGAGACTTAAATGATATTTGACTCTACATATGATACTGATGATGCAAGTGACATGTCCATCTTATATGGACATTCCTCGGCATCATCTAGTCCCATAACTTGTAGAAGAAAAAGAGCATTAAAAATTTGAGGATCACATAACATAAATAAATGACCATGGTGAATTTATCAAATGTGAAACATACTTGTGTATGGGGTACACCGAATGAGCAGGATTCCTTTATTTTTGCATCAATGGTGGAGACATGCATTGATGCATCCATGGGCGTAGAGGGTGTACTACGCAGGCGTAACAAATGCAAAACAACATACACTTAAGTATCGATATCAATACACATAATACCATATAAATATATAACAATGAAGAACATAGAGATGGTTAACATACTAACCTCTTCCATGAATCTCTATTGTCGACTGACCTCCATAGACCCATAACAGGTCTACCCGCAACTCGAGCATCTGTGAGGTTCACATGGATGACTTCTATGTCCATGTAGACTTTCCTCACTATACTCTCTTGTACAGGGTGAATCTTCGATCCTTTTGTCAATGTCACCGACAAACACCTCCTACCGAGATAATGCAACAAAGATGCCATGTTGCACTAGGCTTCAATTAAATGATGATATAACGATGTGTACATGCTATAAGGTCTCTACAATATGAGGATGTTGGGTAGAGGGGGCTAGGCCTTCACCTAGGGGGACAAGAACCTAACATGGAATCATTCCTAGCATACTCTCGGTCATGTGTGAACCCTCGACCCACCCCCTGGAAGTCACTGATGTCAAAGTAGTTGATATGTTGACCCAAAATAAATTCAACCCATAATTTTCATAAAAAATATAAAGGCACCTCCATGTTATTGCAGAGAGGGTTATCAAATACCATGTAACACTTATCCATCCTATTTTCACTAATTTGTGGGTGGACGCACTAGTGAATGAAATTGTATTTCTTCGTCATGGGTGGTTTTTGTTGAGATCGAGGATCAATAAAAAATAGACACTGTTTTTGTTTTGATATACCCAAGTCTCCAACTTGTTTTCTTTCCAATCTAGTGTTATAATACTCAAACATTCTTTCCCTATATTCAAAAATAGAAGTCAACTGCCCTTGGGCACTTGAAATGGACCTCACAATGATGTCCAATGAAGTGGCCAAGGACTCATTCTCTTGTTCCCATTAATTGATTTACAAGTGTTCTTCAAGTGGTTAACCCCTCATCAATTTGGGTGTTTATGTTGGGTGGTTGTGGTGGGTTGAGGTTTTCTTCACCTTGGTTTGTTGGTTGGCGGCTTACATTTTCTTCGGGTCCTATTTTATAATATATGTTGCAATTTAATAAGGCATGGCATGGAAATACAAAAAACATCAATACATGTTTTAAGAAATAAAAAAAGAAAAAACATAAAATAATCATATTTCTTGTAAATTCTCTACACTTATTTTTAAAGGGGAAATGTTAGGTAATGTAAGAGGTTACTCTATAATTTTTCTAGTTGAGATTTCTCTATTATAAGACTAGAGATTTCTATAATTTAGATTCTTTTAGAATATATTAAATTAATTGAATACAAGTAAAAATTACTAAATTGGGAGAAAAATAAGAGAAATCAAGCATGCATGGATTGACTGGGACATGGTGGAAAGATCTTGAAAGAACTCATCCTCTCTATTTTCTCAATGAGGGTAAAAAAGCAAGTGCAAATTGGCACAAATTGTGCCCGTGACCCATTAAAAATGCTATATCAGAGGAACACATGCACATTCTTAGGAGCATGCACGAGTTCCTGTGAA
>ML791823.1:22184-33464 GCA_009831015.1 Picea engelmannii
TCCTTAGCACATGTGGGATGGACTATACACTTTGTACCTTGTACTTTTGTGTAATTTCACTTTGACTTAAGAGTTTTAAATCAAAAGTGAAATTTAGTCATTTATGCCTAAAATGACTATTAATTCACCAAGTGGGTGAATTAGAGACATTAAGTTGACTTAGGAAACTTAACCCAAAGTGGGTTATTGACTTAGATATTTTTGGGGAGATCTCAACCATCGATTAGATGGGAGATGAGATGATCTCCACCATTCATATCTTAGGTTTCCTTTTGGATGTCTAAGAAGGGCTCAAAGGGTGAAGGAGGCATTCATTCTTCATTTGTTCATTGTGAGAGGAAGACTTGGAGGATGAGCATGAGGTTTGTTGCATGAGGTTGCTTGAGATTGGGTGCTACCTTTCATGGAGGGAGGCTACCAGCATCTAGCCTTGTTTATTTAGTGGAGAGGTTTCACCCCTGTGGAGGGCGCACTTGCCAGATTGGGCGCATCAGTTGTGTGAGGACTTCTAGCCATCGGATTGCAGTGAGATCAGTTGCAGAGCGAGGCCATCCAATAGAGCTTCATTCCTGTGGAGGGGTTTCCAAATCTGAGCTCATAGTTTGCAGTTGGAGCAGTTTCAGTGGATTTGAGAGCTTGTATGTGGGGTGCACCTTCCTAGGGCGCACTTGGAGGTTTTGGACTTGTGTTTCAGCTCGGAACGAGCTGCTATTGTATCAGGTTCCTCTATATTTTGTACTAGCTGTATTCCACCTTCTGCTTTCCTCATATATACATATATATTCCAAACTGGTTTTCCCCAGGGGGGTTTTACCCAGGGTCATGTTGACCAAAAATACCTATGTACAAAAATGCATGTGTTAGTCTTTTAGATCTGCTTATTTTCAGCTGTAAAGATCTTTAGGTGTGTTGTATTTATTTTAGTATGCATGTGCTAACTTCTGGTTACTAAAACTACATGCTAGAGATCTAAAATTGCAAATACAACCATAACAAATCAACAAGAAGTTCTTGGATTGTTGGCTGTCCTAAAACAGCAGCAAACACTTTACATAACAATTGAAACTTAGAGCCTAACTGTGGTCAAAGACAGACCCAGTAGGCAAGCTTGATAGGACCTGAAAATCATCACCTACCCAACTGAACTCCTTGAATATGGTGTAGTCAAGATGATTCAGCTAATACCTGGCTAAGCCCATCTGCAATTAAAAGAAACAAGTACGGAGAAAGAGGACACCCCTAGTGAAGAACTTGCCCAACTTTGGAAAAGGGGGAGCCCGCCCCATTAATCAAAACCACGAAATGAATTGAAGAGACACAAGTCATAATCCCTTTGACGACATTTAAATCAAATCCAATCTGCAATAAAAGTAACCTGGGGAAAAGCCATGAGACCCGGTCATAGGCATTTGAGAGGTCGAGCTTTATGACCGAGATCAGTAGACATGAGGTTTTGATCGAGTGCAAGCCTTCTTGGGCAGATCCAATTGCCTCGTGGATCGATCTACCTTTCAAGAACCCAAACTGCTCCTTTGTGATTATGTTTGATAGTAAAGGATTCAGTCTCAAGGCAATTATCTTGTCTACAATCTTGTATAAACAATTACAAAGAGAAATTGGTCGAAAATCATCAAAGGAAGATGGTGTCGTCTACCTTTGGAATTAGTTCTATGAATGTAGAATTGATGTTACTCAAAACCTTACTAGAAATCCAGGTTTCCTCCACTACTCGGAGAAGGTCCTGCCCCACCAAATCAAAAAAACCTTCAATTTTTTTTTCGATCTACTCGTCTGGACCTGGGCTCTTGTCTTTTTGGAAAGTGCTTATAACAACTCGAAGTTCCTCAATGGTGATTTCATTGAAAAGAGACTGATTCTCTTCTTCCCCGACCAGTTGCGGGAAGTGGGAAAGCAGTTTTAACCCGACCTCCATATCATAATGTGGTGGATCACGAAATATAGAATTGAAATGGCGAACCCCAAGGGAGACCAGATCATTGAGTCCTCAAACCAAGTGGCCCTCCTCATCGTTTAGTTCCTAGATGGAATTGTGGTTTTTCCAATGGATGGCATACCGTTGGAAATATTTGGTGTTTAAGTCTTTGGCTGCAAGCCATATTGCCCGACTCTTAAGTCACCATTCCTTTTCTTGTTCAAGCAAGATTTTTTAGTGTTTTTCTTCCATATTCTTGACCTTGTCTGAGTCAACCCCTTCCTCTGATCCCCCAACAACCTTCTCATAGATCAATCCCAATTCCTCTTCATTACTGACTAGAATGACATCCCTTGCTTGCCTTTGGTTCTGATCCCATTCAATCAACACCTTTTTAAGCTTTTTGAGCGAATTTACAAATTGTTGAGATGCAGTCATGCTTTGGCTTGGGTCGTAACGCACCCACGTTCCTTCCATTAGTGTTTTGAACTCCTCGTTCTCTAGCCATGACAAGTTAAATTCAAATGGAGCCCCCGGTCTTCCTCGAGTCGAATCAAATTCGAGGAAGACTGGAAAATGGTAAGAGATTTTAACTTTGCCAACCCATGATCTTAGGATGCTAATGTTTGTGAGCAAATTTTGATGAACCAATAAATGATCGAGGCGTTTATGCACTCCCGACGACCCCGCTCTATTTTTCGTCCATGTCGGATAGAGAACTATTGGTTCAATATCCACCATTCTCGTCGTTTCCAACTTATCCCTGAAGTAGTGGGTCAAGGGATCCTCTCGAGCTGAATCTCCCCAAATTTCGCTTCGACCCAAAGAGAAGTTTAAATCGCCCCCAACATTGGAAAGGTCAAATATGGAAGTCTGGTTAGCCAATAGGTGATCCCAGTAAGTCTTTCGGTCATCATAAGAGCCATAGATATTACATAAAAGAAAGATTTTGTATGTTTCTTTGTAATTTTCCTTTGCGATTAATCCTGAATGGACAGAGAAGCAATTTGTTAGTGACAGTTTTATACAACCCAATAATTAGTCCACCGGATAACCCGTCTGCATCGATACCCACAAACCCCCAACCAAGAAACAATACGCTGAAGGGAGTTTTTTGGGTCTGCCCCCAAGACCCCTGATATTGATAGAGAGGAGTTTCATGGGCTATCCCCTTTGGGGCATACACTTACTCTAAGAACGCTTAATATTAGTCTGTGGCGACCCAAAGAAACCTCCTAGGAAGCTTGTTCCTAGGCATGTTTAAATTCCGACTTGTGACCTGCCCTCATAGGCTAAGATTCTTTTGAGGGACCTAGACCCAAACCCCCCAAAGTAGTTGTTTCCAGGTCTAGGGGTGAGTATGAGAAGATATGGGTCTCTGCCCCGAGAAGAAGACACCGAGGTATTGGATTTTTCGTTTCGATATCCCTTCGTCTAGGCCGAGGAACAGTCGTTCGCCAAATCGAGCAACATGCCCACCATCAGTAACATTGGGCAGAGAGGAATCCCCACTCCCCTCCATAGTTTGGATAGGAAAATGTGAGGATTTACATACACTAGATGGAGGAAACAATGCCATACAAGAAGACCCCATAAGGGCTTTGGAAGCCCACCACAAAGCCTCGATCCCGTGCCATTCATCTGTAGAAAGGTCTAGATATGCCTCCAGTATATTGCTTGTAACATTCATAGCACTATCGACACCCCTTTGCACTTCATAGGGGATTGGAATATCTCCCACCACAAGCTCTGGTATCCCTGAAGAAGCCGCATGTCCCTCATCGTCTCCTACCATCAATCGCCCAACATTAGGTGAGGGGGAAGATCCCCCACTAGATCCCGAGTCTCTATGAGGGGCCCTGCCCTGCTTAGCTATGGAGAATCTTCTTACCTCCACCCTATCCTCCTTTGGGAGTTTTTTAATAGGGCCCTTGTCACAATCAACCACTACATAGCCAACACAGTGAAAACATGCACACCGAAAAGGTATATTTAAGTAGTCTAAAAGAGGGACATAGGACGGATCACCCACCACTAGCTTGATTGATTCATACAATCCTTCCGAGGGATCAAGCTCTAACAAAATTTGTGCCACGACTTGACCCAGCAAGGACTTATAAGATGAGTCCATCGCAATAAAAGACCCCAGTGTGTTGCCTATTGCCCGAAAACCCTCGTTTGTCCAACACTCCAAAGGAAGATTTGGAAGCTTAATCCATACTGGCACGCTGTTGATCCCCTCAATAGTAGCATCAAACAATGGATGCCAAGGCTTCGCACTTAATACCTGTCTATCCCAAAACCATCTCACTGACAAAATCTTCTGCATATCACCCTTCTCCTTAAAATAAAACCAATCCATCCTCTTGAGAGGAGGTGGAAAGTGGAGGCATAGCCCAGAAGTGGAAGCCAATGGGATTCCATCAAGCAAGATAGAGCCCCCACTAAAATTCATCTCGAGCCAAATTGCCCAACCAGTGCTTTTTCTTCAAGATCCGCGATTTTTGCTACATGGAGGTCTTTTCCAACGACCAAAGCTATATCACCCCCCTTGGATCGAACTGTTTTTCGTCTTTTTCTTCCCACCAGTTTAGACCCAGAGTCACTGGCCTTAAGATCTTCCACTCCTAATCTGCTACCGATAAAACCCATTCCTCCAAAAACCTCTGATCGAGTAGATGAGCTCAAGGTATTGCGAACTAGAGGCTTGCCAGGGAAGGAAATAGGTGGGTTGAGCGAAACAATGTTTCCCTGGGTTCTTTATCCCTCCAAAACCCCCGATCAAGGGTTGTTCAGTTTTTACTATTGTTATTAGGTTATTTTCAATTTACATGAGCATTCAATGCATTTCCAAAACAACAACATAAAGAGGATCACTGAATGAAACACAATCACAAGGTACGCAACATTTTATCTTGGGAAACCCTCATGAGGGAGAAAACCCAACAAAAACTTCCTCAATAATAGATTGCCAATACAATGCCAATACTAAGACCAAAACATCAAGAATAAACCAAGACTGAGCATGCGCCTCTCTTCTCCTTTCTCCTACAATTGCAACTGCCTTCAAGATATGCACACTAGATGAGTGAATGTGAGTGTGTACACGTGAGGCACCATCCTCACATATAAATACTAGTTGAGGAGGCGCTAGGGTTATGTCTCTTCACTTGGTGGGGCCGACTTCTTCTAGAAGTGGTTACAACCACTTTATAAACACTAGGGGCCGACTTTACAAATACAACCATACAAATATAGTTTGACCAATCCACAAAAGGGGATTTGATCTCATACAAGACCCGACATGATCAATCCGCAAAAGGGGATTTGATCTATAAGATAATAACTCAAATATAATTAGAATATTCTTTGAAGTTACAATATTTCAACAAGGGCCGCCCGGGGAGGGGCTCGATGTATGGTCCTCTCTACCTCGGATCATACCCTGAAGGACAGATCTCTGCCTATTTAAATAAAGATCAGGACTTTGTAAACCGGGATGTGCTGGCGAGGGAACATCACCCAATCCTGAAGCCACCTCATTATTAATGATTGGATCACAAAAAATATCCGCTTCAGATAAAAGATTGTCTGAATAGTCCWTCAACTGTGGTGGATATTCCATTTTCCTCCACGTTGCAAGCTCCTCCTGCCAGACTTTACTGCAGATAGAGCGATCCGTACCCTAGGAGAATGTCTAGGGTTTCTGCATTTCACCTCCATGCCCCGATCCAACTGTTGTCCCCCATGGCATCAAGTGTTTATCTACCTATCTATCTATCTATCTATATATATATATATATATATTCCCTGCTGTATCATATCTAGGTTTTTTTAAAATTGGCCATATCCATTTCAGTGCTAACCTGTTGCTGCGAATGCTGAGTATGGATTACAAGTTAATTATTATATTTCAATAGTGCTGACTGGAGATATCGGTAAACAATGGCATCCCTTGAACCAAACTAGAATCATTGGTCTCATATCGTGAAATTTCTCCATCAAAATCAATTTGAGTGCAATACACATGAATATAGAACAAATGAAGTTTTTAATGGGTGGACACTTCTGTGTTTGATAAATGTTTATTCCAACTTCATTTGAGTCCTTTTCTTCATGCCTGCCCATTTCTTCTTAAGTTTCCTCTTTGTTTGATTGTATATGTTTGTTTTTCCAGGTGCAGGTTGTCTAAAAAACATTTAGAAATTTAGAGAGTCAATTATGCAGAATGTTATAATATTGCTTCCTGCATTCATGACAGTTATTGTTGATCCCACTGATCATTTGTTAATTCAAATATTTATTGTGGTTGAGAGTACTTTCAAACTGCTGAAATTTGATGATGTGATTCCTTTTAACTAAACCTTATGAGCTTTGGATCGTAGAGTTGAGCTGGGCATTTATTCTTGTGCTGTTAACTGCCATGCATGTCACCTGTCTGAACCTTTTGGCTACTATGGAGCAAGATATATTTTTTGTATTTTGCCCTTGCAGATTGATTCTATTCACACAAGTTGGCACTCACTAAGAGATGAACCAGAGTAATTACAAGGGTATGCCAAACTATTGCTGGTTGCTCTACTGTCTATAAAATCTTGAAGGCTGATGCGGATGTATTAAGAGGGATTGTCTATTACCTTTGGTTCAGACAGATCTAGATGGATATTTATGTTTGATTTTCCATTTGGTACTTTCTTTCTTTTTGACTTATTATAGTTTAGCTGCATTTAACATCTTACAGGGGTTTGCTTTATATGTAAACATCTTGGTCGTATAGGCCAGTTGGCCCAGCTGATGGCTTAATAAAATCTATCTCTATATGTATATATAACACAGATTTTGTTACAAAACCCAATACATGCACAATTCTACAACCTTCACTTGGAATTATGACAATGGATTTGAATAAGATAAATGGCAATGGGCTGATTAGAGTTTCTGAATGACCCTGCTAAAGAGTTATGGCCATTATGAAATAGCTTCTTGCCTGGACAAAATTGCCATCATATGTATGGTAATTACTTCCATTTATTATAAGAGGAGGTGTCGATGACTTATACCTTGAAACTGCTTCGCTATTATTTCATAATATTTCAACAATACTATATGAAATGCTTCAACATTTTAATTTGTTATCTATGTCAAACCAAATTTGCTATCTATGTAAAATAATCTCCCTCATTGTAGATATCAATTACAAATTTGAAAATTTAGTTTTCACTGACTTTTGTAAGTCATGAATTAACAATTTTATTTTCTTTTGAAAAAATGCACGGTTATATTTTCATTAATGCTTATACATGAATACATCATATTTAATTAATCCCTATTTACTAAACGTCACCATTATCCATGGTTAACTCTCTTTGTACATTGTCTTCATAATCTATCAATTTTTATTCAATATATTTATATATTTTTATATACAAATTCTGTGTATGAACATTTAAGTTTCTAACTAGTATCACTGCTACCTATTAGTAGTTACAACACATAAGAAGTCACAAAAATATTTGATTGCAATCCAAGAAGTAATATTAAAAGTGCTAATCAGAACTAGATTAAATTATTTCTATATAAATTTTAATTTTTTATGTTATTCCTTCAGTTTAATAATGAATTATTTTCCTTGCAGTTATTAAAATAAATTTCAATATGTGCACCAACCTGCAGAGAAATGAACATATTCAAGTTTAATTACGTTAATTTTTCTTTAAGTTCAATGCTGACTTTGTTAACAAATATTTATAAACTCATTTTTTCATTTAGGTTTTTTAATCTTATTTTCTATTGCAAAAAAATTGCTAATTATGAACAACATTTTAGTTTTAGAAATCAGAATTAGTTTAAGGTTAAATGTTTGATGATTCAAGTTTAGGAAATAATTCTTTAAAAAAATACTTAATTTGGTTGCAATTTCTTGTTTCTGATAAAATTCTAAAATATGAAGGTTAAATGTGGAATTCGTACCGCTAAGTTGTTCTTCCAGCACTAGGCTTCTAATAGACAATTAGGCAACAAGTCTAACTCGTAGACCCACAAACAACACATAATAATTAATGCATGCAGCTTTAGGTGAACCTAACAGTGTCAAGGGTTGCAACACGACTTTGATACAACCCTATAATAACCCCCCATCCTAGCTATAGGCTAACCCAGAGGGTTATCTAAACCAATCATTGACAAAACTAGTAAAAAATCACCATTTTCCTTTTTTCTAAATGTAACCAACAATCAAGCACAAACACTGAACAATGATAAACATTAAATTTACACCAATAAACAATTTCATTTTCGTTTTCATTCGTTGCAATAAAATAAGCGCATAATAAAGATCAAAATACACGAACCTAGATATTGCAATCGTTGATAGTAGTTTAGGAAGCTGACATGCCCTTTGCTTTATCGCAATCCACAAGCCCTAATTCTTGGGAAAAGGCTTGGTCCACACTAATATAAAAATATACTAACCACATTTAATGATGAAACCCTAGATAGAGTTGAGAAGATACACACAAATGACACAATAATATATTAAGAAAACACTTCACATCATTATAATGGGATTCACCTCTCTTATATAGAGCTTGAGAGGTGATATTTGTCCAAAACTCTAAAAGCTAATAATAATAAAAAATAATTTAAGTCACTAAAGTGTCTTTGTTATACATGTAAGTCTTATATTTTAACACCCTCCCTTGAGGTTTATAGTATTGAAAACAAAACGCGTTGAAAGAAAACACACTTTCACTACGAACACATTTATTGAAAGTTGAAAACAATAGAATCAAACATTCTTCAAACACTTCTTTGAAAAACGTAATTGAACCAATAAGACTCCCTCAAGTTGTTTGCTATTCCTCCAAAAGGTTTAGAATCCTAACCGTAGCCCAAGTTCACTATATCATTTGACACCATTTTCATATGAAATGCCTTGCAACCCTTGTAAAAGTATGATATTGAACTAATGTAGTCTAGATCTTTCTTGAACTATAGAACACCAACCCCCACATGCATGTCTCATAAACTCCATGAGATATAGTTTTTTCGATCCACAATCATCCTAGACTATTGAACAACTATCGCTCCTCCACTACATAATTTCTTGTCCTCAAAGTGTGGGCTTATTAAGATTCAAACAATGCTAGTTCTTTAGTATGGTCATCACCGCTATTAGTATTCTATGGATCTTCAACAATGGTCACATTTGTAGTCCAAGTTCACTATATCATTAGCCACCATTTGCACATGAAATTCCTTGCAACCCTCGTAAAGGTATGACATCAAAATTTTGTATTTTGGATCTCTCTTGATTTTGGATTAGGATGGGTCACCCAGATGGAACATTACTTCACCCTCTAGGGCATTACATATGACATGATGAAACTCAAGGTGGGGGTCTTGTATCTAAATTAGGGATGATAGCAATGGCATAAAAAGGCTTGTGCAGGCTACATCGCTTAGAGTAAGTTTGTTAAAGTTATCCATGCATGTTTCAAGAAAAATACTCACTATTTGGGGTGACTTACCATGTTATGCCAAACAAGCTCAGTCACAAACTTAATGTTAGCCTTTGAACAATTAGTCATTTTTACAAAGAACTTAACATATTCTTTTTATAAAGAATGTTTCATTATTGGTCTCAAGGAGGAGATTTAAGCACAAGTTAGAATTCAACGTCCTACTCCATGGTTGGAGGTGACTCAAAGGGCCCTAGAAGTAGAGATGTTGATCAATGAACAAAAAAACAACAACATTTATTCCCTGCACTTGTCCTCCTCGACATGCTTCCCATAACTGTCAAATTTTAAGCATTCATTGCATTCAATTTCAGATTTGAAAATCACTTCCAAGTGACCTTAAACATTAAACTAGGGTTGTTATCACTGAATAATTTTACATTGAAATTATGAAAGAAAATTATAGCAGAGGCAAGAAGATCAGAGAGAAATCATCCATGCACAAGAGACACAAATTTTTATCCTAACGACTAAAACAATCCTCTCGGCAAAACTTAAAACATCAACAAATTCCGGAAAATCTTCCAACTTACAAATCTGTTGCAAACCCTAGCTGATGTCAGATGTATGGTTGCCTACGTCATCCCTCCTCACATGTGCGGTCTGTTGTACAAACGATTTGCGGTTGTATGGTTTACATGTGTGATACGGCCTGCTGTACAGAATGTACGACCCACATGTGTGACTGAATCTGTTGTTCTGGTTCACATGTGTGGTACGTGTTATCACACAAGTTGTAGGTTGGGAAAATCTCGACCCAACCACCAATTGGCGACAACTAGGAGGGAACCTACCCAGTGTCACCTTATGCATGTGTCCTCGTCACTTTGGAGGTGGGGTAGTCACCTCAAGGGGGGAATCCCGGTGACCCTAGAGGGAAATGAGATGGAAAATGATAAGTATGAATGGATGTCCCTAGACGTCAATTATATATGGTAGGAAAATATTGGGAAAGGGTCTTGGGAAAGTTTAAGGGTTGCCAAATGAGTTGAGTGACCCGTCAAGAATAAAGTACTTCCCGAGACACAATGACAACCAAGGATACTTGCAATATGCTAGTTGGACAAGCAAGTTAAGTTTGTTTTCCGTAATTGCAACAAAATTAAATGATATATATCAGCTCAATAAATATAGCAAAAGTTGCAATATAAGTGCTAAGCATATGATAAATGAACAAGAGACAAAGCTAGTGAAAGCTAGCTCAACTCACCAATGATTAAGCAATAAATTTAGCATAGAAAGCAAGGCTGAAAACAAAATATTTCTGCAGTGATATTATCATCCTTATGTCTGTAGAAAAACAATAATGACAACATAAAATTCAGCCACTAGAAACCAATTTTTACTAGCTCCACAAGTGCACTAGGGTTAGTAGAGGGTTAGGGCAAAATTAGAGCTAAATCCTAGGGTTAGTTTAGGAGTTATTAGGGATTAGAGGGTTAGTTTTGTGTAGTCCTAATGGTTGTAGGTTAGTTTTGTAACAACAACAAGAAGTTGTGGTTAACAGGGGATGCCTCAATGAGGCAAGGGAGCCAAAGGCTCAAGGAACACTTTCCCAAAGAGACAACTTTAAAATTTGAAAATTTCATATTTGCCAAGGCAAAAATTTATTTCTCCAATGCAACAAGTAAATGCCTAGTTCCTTTAATAATTGGGCTAATGGATTCAAGCAAATAATGAGCTAGAGGTACTACCTCCTCCAGGTTGTAAATCCTCTTACTCCCCAATGCAAGTATCTGCAACTAGGGTTTAGGCTAAGAGGGTGTATGTCCTTATACTTCTCTCAGCGAACCCTTGTTAAACCAATAACGTGTAAGCATAAAATGA
>ML791823.1:39274-57924 GCA_009831015.1 Picea engelmannii
AACAGTGACGTTTTTCACTTTTCTCTTGTGAAAGATGCTCTCTTCAGCTTGGCTCTGATACCATGTTAATGTTTAAGCCATTATTATAGTTCTTTGCATTCCATAGATAACAATAACATAATACAAGATCACTGAGAAATATACAATCACAAGAGACACAACATTTATCCTGGGAAACCCTCTAGGGGAGGAAAACCCAGCAAAACTTCCTTATTATAGATAGCCAATACAATGCCAAGAGATAACTCAAACTAATACAAAAGATCCTCTCCCAAATATGCGCCACTCTCTCTCCTTCTCTAACTGCAGATCCGGAACTTGTCTCTCAATGAGCAAGTGAGTTGTGTGTCTAAGTGAGGCGCTAGCCTCTTTATTTATACAAGACTGACACGTATGAAGTGTCTCTTCACTGGCACGACCGACTTCTCTAACTGGGTGGTTATAACCACCTTTATTATATTTCGGGGCCTCTTTAATATCTTATGGGGCCGACTTCTTATTCTGCCTATTACAATTATCTTTTGACCAATCCACAAAAGGGGATTTGGTCCTTTATAATAACCGACATGATCAATCCGCAATGGGGATTGATCCAATGAATAATATATAAAATAATAATAAGAATACACTTTGTAGTTACATTATTTTAACAATACTTCCCACCAAGCTCTAGAAAAATAACCTTGACTTGAATAACAATGATAGCACAATGTAAAAAGCTTACTAATTCAAGGAAAAAAGATAAGACAAACCACCGCAATAGATAGAGAATATCCGTCCAAGTCTAGCACCTCACTTCCATCAACCAATAATCAAGAGAGATCCATAAACAAGAACACGAGAGAGAGAATTAGCCAAAGAGAGCAAAAATTTCAGTCCAATACTTCTCCAAATGGGAGAGTTATGTTATAATGAGATCTTATGATCTCTTATTTATACAAAATGTCTCCAAAATAGTTTGTCCACATAATTATAGGGTAAAATACAAGACTAGGCATCAACAACCCTAATATTGCCCATTTTACAAAATAATGTTAAACAATTCGCTTAAAATTTACTTTTACGAAAAAAAACCTAATTTAGAGTGACGTCACCCCTTTACGGGACGTTTTGGCACTAGGAGCAAGTCGTTGGTGTTGGAGGAGTGTAATTAGGCTACCAAAGCCACATGTCAAGCAACCAAGTCACTTCCTTCATGGTCAAAGCCTCAATCTCCTCACAACATCCTTGTGCCAATGCATATCAACCTCACCACCAAACCCTAACCCCCCTAGGTGATGTCATGCCTTTAAAGGTGATGTTTTACCTCTCTTAGGCAAAACGTTTGTCATGTGGGGGCTAGGTTATGTCGTCCAAGTCATCTTCTAGGCCTCTGAGGTTTTATCTCTCTCATCCGACATGTGGGCCCTTGGCATCCACCTATGGACTTCAAGCCCCATGAAAGCCCAAGCTAGGCTTGTTCCTCCAAAACTATCCACCAACTAGGTCCTGCAAAGAAAAATAAACACGCCCTCCAAGGATCTCAAGTAAAAATATCACAATAAGTCAATCAAGTCAATAAATGAGCCACCTAAGCATGCGCATCAAAGATTACCATGTCAAACAAGTAAGTGTTCAAAGACATTATGCGACTTGCCAAGCTTGGATATGGGAGGGTTGACGAGGTGTCCTATTGGGTAGATCTTGCCCTAGGTCAAGGAGTGTTTCCAATATATCCCTCTCTAAGCCATGTAAAGTGGATGGAATGGTTAAGGGTCAAGACTCAATGGGCATGGGGTTCATGACATACAAAGGGTTGTAGTGTCTCATTCATGGGTGCCTTTGTAGAGGGTGTGTGGCACCTTCGTTTGCAATGAGATTTTTTCAAGCCCATCATTTTTCCATTTTTTGTTTCTTTCAAATTTTAGGGACAAGTTGAAGGCCATTGCCCTAGCGTGGTGCCCAGATAATGACGGTGTCCCTCACAAATACCCAGTGGAAATGGAAAGGTTGGTTCGTGATGAGATCCCCTTTCTTTCCACATTGCAACTGAGAGCCATTACCTTGGCTTGGTGACCAGATGATGGTAATGTCATACCACTAAATATCCATGATCATGATAGGTCAACTCGTGATGAGACCTCCTATCCTACAACTAACCCTTTAAGTATTCTTGATCATTATTCTTGTGGGTCCCCCTTTTCTTACATATAAGTGTTTCATTATTTTCTCGAGGAATCCCTGGGCAAAGCATCTAGAAGATTTATATATAGGATTTTATCTTTTACCCAACAAAAATTCCTCTGGGCCTTCATCCCCTTCCCCCCATAGAACTAGGGGCAACCCCTTCTTGGGTCAATACACCCTAAAATCGTAAGAGATAAGGAAATGAGAGGTTTAAGTGATGAAAAGTGGTAAATATGGTCGAGAATGGTACGATGGCTCTTCAAGGGAGTTCTTAGTAGCAAACCCATCCCCGAGGAATACCACTCACTAGGGAACAATGTCAATCACCAAGGTGTTGCAGGGAAAAAGGCATAATGTCCAAGCATATGTCATGAAATCTAAATAAATCTTAGATACAACATACTCAAATGCTTCAAATATTGAAATGACACTTACCATAATACCTGACTTGTACCTCATGGAGAAAGGCCCATTACCTCCCGAAATCCAGCTGGTGTAGTGGATGTTGTATGAAAATCTACACCCTCTGTGGTGGTGAGAGGGGTCTTTGTCTATGAAAAAGAGATACTGCTAGTCATGTGGTCTCTCAAAACTCCATATCTGCAACCTGAGGGCCTCGAGACACAATATCCTTAGTTATCCCACAAAATGGGGATAACATTTGGCTCCTGCTTGGGGACATGTCCTCATCATAGATTGCATGAGAACACCAACATATCCTGGTAGACCCATGCTTTCCAAAACTCAGGAAAAGGGACCAGAGAATCTAGGGCGGTGTTATCACCCTTTATGCATATATATGAAATCCAAAATAAAAGTTGATCTAGAAAAATAAAATTTTGACATCTTTTTCAAAATTTTCTAAACTAAGCATGAAATCAATAATGCAAGTATAGAAAAATGAAAATGAAATGCATCTAAACTAATATGAGCAATCAAGATGCAAAATCAAGGAAAGCAAGATGACCTACCTACTTACCTAGGGCCTTGGGGCCCTGAAGATAAAGTGATGTGTGATGTCAAGTGAAGTCATACAACCAATGCAACCAGTTGATCATCTCATCAAAGTATCTCCCCCTATGCTTAATCATGTAATACAACAAAGATAAGTCAAGAACATAATAATCATGAGTATAAAAACACATATAATTCACGATGAAATAGAACTCATGGAGATGGATGGGAGGGAGGAAATCCTACTAGAAAGAGAAACCATCAACCCAATTATCCTTCCTGAAAGTGTAGACACAAGCCTGATCAATCCATCTCTGAAGAGGGTTACCATCTGTAGACGACGACTCATCTTCATCTAGGCATAAATAATCACTGCTCTCTGAAGGCCGAGAAAGGATAAGAGATCCCAAGAAAACCTGTTGGTTTACCGTATAAGGGGAAATTAGGTAAGGAACATCCTTTCGTCTAGAGAAAAAATCCTCAGGACTTAGGAAACATTGCTTCTTTGTGTGTAAATCTTCGTCCAAAATCTCAACATGAAAGCACTTTCATTTGGTAGTGTGGTCCTTGGACTGCTTCGGGTTGGCCGCGACCTGGTGTTATCAACATCTGACCACGAATGAAAAATCCTCACATAACAAATCTGTATCAAGGGATGACATTAAGATCACCTTGAGTATGTTGTGACAAATCATCCTCGAAGGGGCAGAACAAATATGTAACCATATCATCACTAGGTTGCCAAACATCTAAATCATGCATGTATGAAGACCATTCCTCTGATCTCAACCCATTTTGCTTGAGGGATACCTTCATTGTCATAAATATGATCTTTATCAATGATGAAGCAACCCACATCCCATCTATGTCTCCTGACCTGCATGAAATCATCAATGTGGTCGTCAACTATATTTGAGGATTGTTCCACGAATTCATCTGCATCATAGGAGTTGATTACGTTTTCACAAGACTGGAGAACTTCATTTTCTTCAAAAGGGAAGGTAGATAACAATGTTTCGTTCAGGTCTTCTACAAGAAAAACTTAATTTATATCCCTTTGGTAGTTTTCTTCATTTCCAAAGTCATGGAACAAAGCATCATCAAAGTTTTCAAAAGGATTATAACTCATCATGCTCTCTTTTTGATGTGCAGGAGAAGTAGAGGTTGGGGCAGTTTCAACATGATCTTCAAATTCTTCATCACTGAGGCTAGTTATTTCTTCAGCTTCACGTGCAAGAGGAAAATAAGGAAGAAGGACATCATCTTCTTCAGGAAGGGGTACGAATACCAATCTCTCCTTCTTCTCATCTGGATATTGTACTTTATCAAAGTCTTCGTCATCTTTAATAGGATCATAAAATTAACAATCTTGATCTTGATTTATAACGATTTTATAGAATTCCTCGAGCATGGAGAGAGGTTCATCATCATTTGGTAAGTTTTCTCGATACCCATACTTCTCGGTTACAACATCGTATAATGAATCTATTCCATAATATGAAATGGACACTTCTCAACTTGAGTTTAGGGTAGGCCTTTCCTCATAATGGTCGAGGATGGTGCTATACTCTTCTTCTCTTTGTTGATAGAACTTAACCAAAAAGTCCTTGTCAGGACCAAGTTTTATCAGTTGTTCACAAAAATCTTAATCTTCTTCAGTGCTTTTCTTGAGGCACTCAAAATTCCCTCATTTCTCCTGTCAACTTCTTTTCTTTCAATTTTTGTTTCAACAAACTCTGGAAGAAGCGTTTCTCTCAAGAATTCAATAGGATCAAGGTCAAAACCTTCTCTTGAAAGGGCATCCTCCAGGTCCTGAATTGTATCTTCAATATTTGAGCTTATGGTCCCCAACATTTAAGGAACTCTTTGATGGAGATTGCTAAAGAAGATATACTTCCTGGTTTGCAAGAATTCTTGATCCAATCCCTTTGTTCATTTCCCAAGGACAACCAAAAAAATCATAGGTAGACATCCTCATGTAGTACATTCACATAGTAGATGCATCTGGTAAACTCAACAACATGTGCTACAACTGAAAATAGATCACCATTGAAATTTGGGAGGACATCAAATTGGTTTATCAAGAACTTGTTTGGATATCCATCAATAGCTTCAAGATCCAAGGCCGTGTATGCTTCATGGAAGCACCACATAGCCATGTTTCCATTACTTAGGGTAATACCTAAATGTAGTCACCAGATGATCTCAAGGCTCATCAAAGGAAGGGGGAAAGGGAACGTCCCTTGGGTGGAGTCGTCGAGAAAGCTAGGAAAAAGGATTTGGGATATCTTTCCAAAGTGTCGTCAGGGTTCAGAAGAGGATTCAAAATCCTCCCCAACAATGACGCCAAAATGTTATCGCACAATTTGTAGGTTGGGAAAATCCCGAACCAACCACCAATTGGCGATAACTAGGAGGGAACCTACCCACTGTCACCTTAGGTAGGTGTCCCTGTCACTTTATAGGTGGGGTAGTCACCTTAAGAGTGAAATCCTAGTGACCCTAGGGGTAAATGAGATGGAAAATGATAAGTATGAATGGATGTCCCTAGAGGTCAATTCTATATGGTAGGAAAATCTTGGGAAAGGGTTTTGGGAAGGTTTAAGGGTTTCCAAATGAGTTGAGTGACCCGTTGAGAGTAAAGTACCTACCCGAGACACAATGACAACCAAGGATACTTGCAATATGTTAGTTGGACAAGCAAGTTAAGCTTGTTTTCTGTAATTGCAACAAAAGTAAATGTTATATATCAGCTCAATAAAGATAGAAAAGGCTACAATATAAGTGCTAAGCATATGATAAATGAACAATAGACAAAGATAGTAAAAGATAGCTCAACTCACCAATGATTAAACAATAACTTTAGCACAAAAAGAAAGGTTGAAAACAAATTATTGTTGCAGTGATATTATCATCCTTAGGGCTGTAGCAAAACAATAATGACAAAAGAAAATTCAGCCACTAGAAACCACTTTTTACTAGCTACACAAGTGTGTTAGGGTTAGTAGGGGGTTAGGGAAAAATTAGAGCTAAATCCTAGGGTTAGTTTATGAGTTATTAGGGGTTAGAGGGTTAGTTTTTGGCAGCCCTAATTTCTGTAGGTTAGTTTTTTAAAAGAAAAAATAAGTTGTGGTTGAAAGGGGACACCTCAATGAGGCAAGGGAGCCAAAGGGTCAAGGAAAACTTCCCCAAAGAGACAACTTTAAAACTTGAAAATTTTACGTTTACCAAGGCAACAATTTATTTCTCCAATGCAACAAGTAAATGACTAGTGCCTTTAATAATTGGTTTAATGGAGTCAAACAAATAATGATCTAGAGGTACTACCTCCTTGGGGGTGTAAATCCTCTTACTCCCCAATGCAAGTATCTCTATCTAGGGTTTAGGCTAAGAGAGTGTATGCCCTTATACTTCTCTTAGCAAACCCTTGTTAAACCAATAACATGTAAGCATAAAATGATGGAGACTGTGGTGGGGGTGTATGCCCTTATACTTCCCACCAAGCTCTAGCAAAATAACCTTGACTTGAATAACAATGGTAGCGCAATATAAAATGCTTACCAATTCAAGGAAAAAAGCTAAGAAAAACCACCACAATAGCTAGAGAATATCCTTCCAAGGCTAGCACATCACTTCCATCAATCAATAATCAAGAGATAACCATTAAAAAGAGCACAAGAGAGAGAACTAGCGAAAGAGAGCAAAAATTTCAGTCCAATACTTCTCCAAATGGGAGAGTTATGTTATAATAAGATCTTATGATCTCTTATTTATAAAAAATGTCTCCAAAATAGTTTGTCCACATAATATTAGTGTAAACCACAAGACTAGGGGTAAAAAACCCTAATCTTGCACCTTTTAAAAAATAATATTAAACAATTCACTTAAAATTTTCTTTTACACAAAAAAACCTTAATTTAGAGTGACATCACCCCTTTAGGGGACGTTTTGGCACTAGGAGAAAGTCGCTGGTGTTGGAGTGTAGTTAGGATTCCCAAAGCCACATGTCAAGAAACCAAGTCACTTTGTTCATGGTCAAAGCCTCAACCTCCTCAAAACTTCCTTGTGCCAATGCATATCAACCTCACCACCAAACCCTAACCTCCCTAGGTGACATCATGCCTCTAAAGGTGACAATTTTCCTCTCCTAGGAAAAACTTTTGGCATGTGGGGGCTAGGTTATGCCGTCCAAGTAATCTTCTAGGCCTCCGAGGTTTCATCTCTCTAATCCGGTGTGCGGGCCCTTGGAATCCACCTGTGGGTTTCAATCCCCATGGAAGCCCATGCTAGGCTTGTTCCTCCAAAACTATCCACCAACTAGGTCCTGCAAAGACAAATAAGCACACCCTCCAAGGATCTCAAGTCAAAATATCATGATAAGTTAATCAAGTCAATAAATGAGCCACCTAAGCATGTGCATCAAAGATTACCATGTCAAACAAGTAAGTGCTCAAAGACATTTTGCGACTTGCCAAGCTTAGATATGGGAGGGTTGACGATGTGTCCTTGGGTAGATATTTCCATATGTCAAGGAGCGCTTCTAAGAGATCCCTCTCTAAGCCATGTAAAGTGGATGAAATGGTTAAGGGTCAAGACTCAATTGGGATGGGGTTCATGACATACAAGGGGTTGTAGTTTCTCTTTCATGGGTTCCTTTCTAGAGGGTGTGTGGCACCTTCGTTTGCAATGCAATTTTTCCAAGCCCATCATTTTCCCATTCTTTGTTTCTTTCAAATTTTAGGGACAAGTTGAAGGCCACTGTCGTGGCGTGGTATCTAGATAATGATAGTGTCACTCACAAATACCCAGGGGAAATGAGAAGGTTGGCTTGTGATGAGACCCCCCTTCTTTCAACAATGCAACTAAGAGCCATTACCCTGGATTGGTGACCAGATGATGGTAATGTCATACCACTAAGTATCCATGATCATGATAGGTTGGCTCGTGATGAGACCTCCTATCCTCCAACTAACCCTTTAAGCATTCTTAATCATTATTCTTATGGGTCCCCCTTTTCTTACAGATAAGTATTTCATTGCTTTCTTGAGGAATCCATGGGTAAAGCATATGGAAGGTTTATATCTAGGATTTTATCTTTTACCCAACAACAATCCCTCTGGGCCTTCATCCCCTTCTCCCCATAGAATGAGGAACAATCCCTTCTTGGGTCAATACACCCTAAAATCCCAGGAGATAAGGAAATGGGGGGTTTAAGTGATGAAAAGTGGTAAGTATGGTTGATAACGGTCTGATGGCTCTTCAAGGGAGTTCCTAGTAGAAAACCCATCCCCAAGGAAGACTACTAACTAGGGAACAATGTCAACCACCAAGGTGAAGCAGGGAAAAAGGCATAATGTCCAAGCATATGTCATGAAATATAAAGAAATCTAAGATACAACATACTCAAATGCCTCAAATATTGAAATGACACTTACCATATAACTTGAATTGTACCAAATGGAGCAAGGCCCATTGCCTCCCAGAAGCCAACTTGTGTTGTGGATGCCATCTGAAAATATACAACCTCTATGTTGGTGAGAAGGGTCTCCATCCGTGCAAAAAGGATACTACTAGTCATGTGGTCTCTCAACACTCTATATCTGCAACCTAAGGGCCTCGAGACATAATCTCCTTAGTTATCCCACAAAATGGGGATAGCGGTATGAATTGCAGTAAATGCACCATATGGATATAACACGTTTGGCCTCTTCCTCCTCTCTCTCTCACATGTGTGACTCATCCTCCTTGGCTGGAAAATTGAGAAACAAAGACAAGAAACTGCTAGATCAGATTTGCCATAGTGAAGCATTTACTTGTTGAAATTGCCTCTCCAATCTCCTTGGAAAGAATGCTCACTCACTCATGCCAAAACCATGATGACAAAATAATATGTGTGGTTCCTCCTCACATTGACTCTCCTTTTATAGGAGTTTAAGAGTTAGTTTAAGAGCCCCTTCTAAACTCAACATTAAATTAGAATTGTTTATTCCTCCAAGTGGGTGTCAAGCCCCAACAATAACAATTCCAATATCTAGCTCTACATAAAAGAGATTTTCACAAAATAAAAATGCAATGTGAGTTCCAACAAAGATTCCCACATTCCCGACACCAAGGCCAATGTGAGAATACCTCCTCGATGCTACAAAAACATCAACACTTCCTCTTAGTGAGGGAGGTATTCTCCACCACTCCTAGATTGTCTCTGAAGTAGACAAACTTCCCCTTCAATAGGGGTTTTGTGAGAATATCTGCAATCTGATCATCTGTGGAAATGTATTGGAGCTTCACAACTCCCTTCTACACCCTGTCTTTGATGAAGTGGTATATGATCTCAATGTGTTTCGATCTGTCATGAAACACTAGATTATGTGAGAGTTTTACACAACTCTGATTGTCACAGTAAATCACATTATTCCCCAACACCTAACCAAATAACCTTGCAAGAAGATTACAAAGCCAAATAACCTCACAACTAGGAAAATTAGTTGCCATATACTTTGCTCTGCTAAACTAAGTGCCACAAAAGTCTGTTTCCTACTGAACCAAGAAATAACTATTGATCCTAGGATGAAGAAACCACCATAAGCGTGCTTCCTGTCAATTGCAATACCTGCCCAATCTGAGTATGAATATCCATGTAGCCCCAGTCCATCACCCTCAACATGTCTTAGAACAAATAAAATTGTACCCCGAAGGTACCTGAGCACATGCTTCACTACTACCCAATGCACTTGCCTCAACTCAACTATGAATTGGCTCAAGGTGTTGACAACAAAGAAAATATCTGACTTGATGTTGACCAGATACATCAATGAACAAATCAACTTCCTGTACAATGTGGAATCCACCAAATATGAATTTGAGACCCACAAATTCTTTAGATTGGTGATCATAGGTGTAGTCATGGACTTACAGTCCATCATCCCAAACCTCCTCAGTATCTCAACTGCATACTTTCCCTCTCCAAGGAATATCTCACTCGGTTGCAGCCACACCTCCAATCCCAAGAAGTAATGCATCAATCCAATATCATTCATCTTGAACTTCAAAACCAAATCCCTCTTACGACTGGAAATGAGCTTCTTTGCTCTCGTGAGGAATAGATCACCAACATACAACACTAATATAAGAGGATCCTCACCAACCTGTATGAGATATAGGTCAGGATCCACTTCACTCTTGGTGAAGCCCATGCTCGATCCTCGAGTACCATGCCCTGGGTGCCTTTTTGAGTCTGTACAAAGCTTTCTTCAACCTGCAAACATGGGACTTCTTCACATGTACCTCAAATCCCTGAGGTTCATTTATGTACACCTCCTCCTCAATCACACCATTGAGGAATGTTTTCTTCACATCCGTCTAATGTATCCTCCACCCCATAACCAAAGAAAGAGAAATAACAATCTTGATAGAAGTATACCTAACGAATGGAGAAAAAGTCTCCTCATAGTCCACTCCCTCTTTCTGGGAGAATCCTCTCACCACAAACCTTTCCTTGTACTTCTTGATGCTTCCATATGCAACATTATTAATCTTATAGATCAACTTGGAAGTCACCACATACTTCCCCTTTGGTCTCAGAACTATATCCCACACATCATTCTTCATGATGAATTGATATTCCTCCATCATGAAATCCTTCCAAACATGTTGGTTTGTTTCCTCCTCAAAACTAGAAGGATCATAATCAATTATGCTACTCATAAGTGCCACATAGCTCGAAAACCTTTACGAATGCCTACTCTCCCTAAAAGTTCCGTTGGGTGCCACTTGATTCTCCACATAGCTCAGAGTATCCTGAAGCCATATAGGCCTCATGTCCTCATCACCAGGAAAATCCAATGGATCCACTGACTCCTTTGATTCCTCCTCATGGTCTGAAGGATGAATCCCTGTACTGGATGGACATGCAGTCTCCTCAACCTTCAAAGCCTCCTTCTCCTCACCATCTGTCTCTGCTATTCTCTCTCGAGACCTCATGAAAGCTAACTCCTCCTCAAACCTGACATCCCGACTAACCTCCAATATAGTGTTGTCCTGGAACGTAGATCCAATAGGCCTTCAAAGTCTCGTTGTATCCCACAAACATGCCTTTCCTCCCAAAAGGTTCTAACTTCATCCTCTTCTCCTTAGGAACATGGATGTAAATTGGACAACCAAAGATCCTCAAATGCCCTATCATTGGTCTCACTCCTATGAATGCCTCCTCATGAGTCTTGTCCTCTAAGATCCTATGAGGAATCTTGTTCTGAACATAGACTGTCATGTTACACACCCCTTCCCAAATCAACATAGGTAGATCTTATTCATGCAACATTTCCCTGGAAGCCTCAATTATGGTTCGATTCTTCCTTTCCACAACCCCATTCTGTTGTGGGTTTAAACGCATTGTCAGCTCCCTCTTGATTCCTTCCTCCTTGCAGAAATCCATGAATTCGTTGGAGGTATACTCACCCCCTTTTTCTCACCTCAAGACCTTGATATTCTTCCCTGTTTGATTATCTACCTGAGCCCTAAACTCCCTTAATCGACTGAAGACCTCATCCTTGGTCTTCATGAAGAAGATGCACGTCCTCCTGGAATAATCATCAATGAAGGTCACATAGTATAAGTACCCACTCGAAAATGGAATTGACATCGGTCCACACACATCTGAATGTACTAGATCCAAGATCCCCTTGGACATACTATCACTGCTCAGAAAAGAAGCCTTGGCATTCTTTCCAAGTTCACAACCCTTGCATACACCCTGATGATCTGCTACAAACTATCGAATACCTGTAACCATATTCCTCAACACTGACAAAGCCCTGTAATGCAATTTTCCTAATATCCTATGCCAAATATTGCACAAACTATCATTGTCATGTACCAAGGCTTGGGTTGGCTATCCATTCAACCTGTAAATATCACCATCATGAACACCAATGAGCCCTGCTAAGTCAATGCTCAATCCTCTTGACCATGCAAGAACCTATCCACTTGAGAATGTTATTGCATACCCTATGTCCTCCATAACTGAGGTATAAAGTAGGTTCTTCTTCAATCCTAGCACATACAACATATCACTCATCCTGAGAGAATTCTCGGACTCCAAATGAAGTGAAGTTGTCCCAACTCCCTTGAATGCATACTTGGTATTATCACCAAGCTCCACCTGCAATCCTAAGTTCTCCTCTAAAAAAATGGTGAGTGAACCCCATAATCTTGTCATATGACGAGAAGCTCCACTATCCACTAACCAAGTCTCACTGCCAAAAAATGTACTAGAAAGGGAAAAAACCAGTAAGAACTCCCTCTAAAGCTTATCTGCAACCTCATCCACCTCTGTTGATGATACATGGTTCTTCCCTTTCCATTTCTTCCATTGTGGACACTGTGACGCATAGTGGCCTTGCTTAAAACAAAAAAATCACTTGACCTTACTAATGTCCTTCTTCTTCCCCTTCTCTAGAGATGCCTCTCTCGTGTTCTTCTTCCAAGAACATTTTCCTTTTCCCTTCCTAGCATAATCAACTAGGGCCTGGTTCTCATCATCACTACCTCTTTTATTGTTATTGGGATCTATTCGAACCTCTTCCTGGATGAAATCGATCCATGGTCTTTCAATGGTGGAAACTTCTCTCATGCACAAATCCCCTGCACAAATGGTTCCCAAGATCCGAGAAAACCATTCAATGCCACATTCACCAACTCTATGTCATCAATTGCCTCACTAATGGATACAAGTTGACCACTAATCTAAGTGATTCTTATGAGGTAGCTAGCAACTATATCCGATTTGGACATCTCAACAGATCGAAGCATATGCCTCAAAATCAACTTCCGATTTTCATTCACACTTTGGTATAATCCCACCAAAGCATCATAGATATCCTTTGTTGTCTTCTCCTTGGAATATGAGGAATCAAGTGATCCTTCACATATTCCAACAACACCCACTTGGCCTTCACTTCCTTCTTCTTATGGGATGTCGATTCCTATGCATCATTTGGATCTGGAATCACCATCTCAATGTAATCTTTGAGATCATTCTCTTCCAAGATAAAAAGAATCCTAGCCTTCCAGGCCTATAAATTTGTGGCCCCCTCCAACCTGTACTCAACTCTAAGAGTGCCCACCATCGTTTCCAGTCTTGAACAAGAACACAAATCTGCAACAACTTGTGTCTTAAGAATATGATTTTCTCTCTCTAGAGCCTATGCTCTGATATCATGTCAAATTTTAAGTATTCAATGCATTCAATTTTAAGTCTGAAAATTACTTCCAAGCAACCTCAAACAATAAACTAGGGTTGTTATCATTGAATAATTTCACACTGAAATTGTGACAAAAAATTATAGCAAAAAAAAAAATATCAGAGAGAAATCATCCATGCACAAGAGACACAAATTTCTATCCAGTAAAAAAATTTCAGATTGAGGATCCCGAGGACAAAAGCAATTCTCTCAGCAAAAATTACAACTTCAATAAATTTTGAAAAATCTTCCAACTTACAAATTTGTTGCAAACCCTAACCAACATCACCTATATGGTTGTTTGCATCAACCCTCCTCACACGTGTGGTCTATTGTATGACTGATCTGCAACTGTACGACCTATTGTACAGATTGTATGACCCACACATGTGGCTGAATCTACTGCTGTCGTTCACACATGTGGTACAATTTACAATAAATGTGTCATACTGATCTCACACGTGCAACCTATTCCTCCTCCTCTCTCTCTCACACACGTGTGGCTCCTCCTCCTTGGCTAGAAAACTGAGAAAGAAAGACCAGAAACCCCTAGATCAGATTTTCCAAAGTGAAAGATTTTCTTGCTGAAATTGCCTCCCCAGTCTCCTTGGAAAGAGTTCTCACTCACTCATCTCAACACCATGATGACAAAACAAGATGTGTGGTGCCTCTTCACATTGCTTCTCCTTTTATAGAAGTCTAAGAGTGAGTTTAGGAGCCCCTTCTAAAATTAACATTAAATTATAATTGTTTATTCCTCCAAGTGGGTGCCAACCTCCAACAATATCAATTCCAAGCCCCAACTCTACATAAAAGGGGTTTTCACAAACTAAAAATGCAATGTGAGTGCCAACAAAGATTCTCACATTCTCAACACCAAGGCTAATGTGAGAATACCTACCCAATGCTATAAAAACATCAAAAAGAACAACTCCTACTCATCCCTTGAAAGTACAAAGGTTGTCTCCAATGGAAATGGAAAATCACCAAATAAAAAGACTGCTATAATTGTGATGAAAAATATGCTCCAGGTCATCGGTGTAAAGAACAAAAAATGTTCCAAATTGATATGACCACTCAAGCCTTGACCAAACAATTAAGTAATGAAGAGACACCAAAGTTTTAGGTTGAATACATCAACACTCCAACTCAGGAAGATATCGAACCTCCATTCTCTCATGAAGAACCACTCATCTCCTTACATGCATTATTAGGAATTTTGACTCCACAAACCTTGAAAATCATAGGTTACATCAAGCACCTGAAATTTGTAGTCCTAGTTTATAGTGGTAGTACTCACAATTTCATTGCCAAGGGAGTGGTAGAAGAAACTTGTTGTTTTGTACTCCTTGTGCAAAACTGTCAAATCATGATCACTAATGGAGGTATGATGAAATGTGGGGGAATATTTGAAAATGTCAAACTCTAGATGGGAGACTATGTGCTCAAAACCCATCTATTTTCCATTGATATGGGGGGTGTGCTATAGTATTGGGGGAAGAATGGGTATGCACATTGGGAATAGTCACCATGGATTTTAAATAATTCTATACGTGTTTCACTAAAGAGGGTCATGCACACACGCTACTAAATTACTCAAAGAGTATGTTGTCTTATAATAGTCAGTAACAAGCCACCATTGGTGAGATCAAAGATGTAAATTTTGTTTTGTGTGTACATCTTGAGATTAGGACCACCTATAATATTCAAGTAATTGATATGCCAGTAATAAACTATTCTATCATTCTTGGAAGAGATTGGGAAGCTCTAACTGGTGGATACATTTCAATGGATGGAACACACATGCCCATGTAAGTTTTCCTATGAATTATTTAGAATGGGTATCAAACCATGTCCCAATATGGAAAAAGAATGGAGATATCAAATTATGTGTTGATTTCTAGGCCTTGAACAGGGCAAGTTTTAAAGATAATTTTCCTCTTACTAATATGGAACTCATTTTATAGCAAGTGGTAGGATCTCAAATGATGTCACTTCTTGACGGTTTTTCAAGATACAATCAAATTTGTGTCAAGAGGATTTACAGGTATAAAACCACATTTACCACACATTGGGGCACCTTTTCATACGAACAACTTCCTTTTGGATTAATTAATGTAGGTTCCACCTTTTGACTAGCTATGGAAATAGCTTTTGCTGATTTGATTGGTAAAATAATTCAAAGTTATCTTGATGATTTAACTATTTATTCAAAAACCCGAGAAGATCATTTTGATCATCTTGAACAAGTTTTTCTTCGCTGCAGAAAATTTGGAATGTCATTGAATCCTACAAAATCAATTTTCGGTGTCACTACAAGAAAACTCCTCGGACATATTGTATCCGACTCAGGAATCAATATTGATCCAGAGAGGGTTGTTTCCATTAAAAATCTTCAGGTCCCATCCTCCATGAAGGAAATTCAATAATGCATGGGTAAGATTAACTTTGTTTGAAGATTTATTCCTGATTTTTCTAGAATGGTAAAACCTATACATAATATGTTAAAGAAAGATTGATCTTTTTCTTGGAATGATGATACTGAAAATGATTTTGTAGATATTAAAAATGCAATTAGTTCTGCACCATTATTGGAAAAGCCTAATTTAAAAGAAGATTTTATCATTTACACAAACACCAATGAAGAAGATATCTTTGCAATTCTTATTCAAAAACATGATCATAATAACGAGAAACTAATAGATTACATGAGTCAAAGTTTATGTGATGGTGATTGCAAATATACTTAATTGAAAAACATACTTTTTCTCTTGTTAAATCTATTGAAAAATTTCGTCATTTTATCTTGGGAAAGCACACTCAGGTAAAAGTATCTTTACATGCAGTTAATTTTTTTCTTTCACAAATGAACTTATTTGGAAACCTTGTACATTGGTTTTCCAAAATCTAGGAACATGATTTCACGATCACAACTTCCAATACAATCGAGGGAAGTGACCTAGACTTACACATGGCTTAACATCATGAGCTAGGATATTCTTCTGAAAAAAATAAGGATGCCTTGTCTGCACTATCTCTAATTGAATATGGAAATATTGAATTAGTATCACATCCATGGTATCGAGATATAATTTATTATTTACAATATGAGAGATGACTAATCTCGAGCATCACAAACGAAGAAGGACTCGACTTGAGGCATCAAAACATCTAATCTTGAATACTTCACTCTTTTGCAGGACTACTGATGGATTGTTGTTATGTTGTGTTGAGGATACAACAACCCAACATATTTTGAAATAAATTCATGGTCCAACACATTCTGATATTCACATTGGTGGGCACTTTGCTTCCAAAATCACTACTCACAAAATTTTAAGAACTAGTTGTTATTGGCCTTCAATTTTTAGAGACTCGTATAAGTTTGTACAAGATTGTATTGAATGCCAAAAGTCTATCAATAGAGAAAATTTCTCTTCTATGCCTTTACAACCAATATTACATGAATTTCCTTTTTCTAGATATGGATTAGATTTTATTGGACCAATAAATCCCTCATCTTTTGCTGGTCATATTTTCATCTTGATTGCAACAAACTACTTCATCTAGTGGACTGAAACAGTTCCTCTTAAGCATGCACATGATGATAAAATTATTTCCTTTTTAAAATCAAATATCTTTTCTCGTTTTGGTCTTCCAGTTGAAATTATTTCCGATAATGGACCAACATTCATATCTAGAAAATTGAACCAATTTTTCTATAAATTTGGAGTGAAACATTTCACTTCATCAACATATTCCCCATAGGGAAATGGGTAAGCTGAATCAATGAATAAAAATATGGTCAAAATTCTAAAAAATATCATTAATGACAAACCTCACCAGTGGCATACTTTACTGACCTATGCATCATGGGAAAATCATATCACCACAAAAACAAGTACATGCCATACTCATTTTTAGTTATTATATGGCGAAGAAGCAATCATTCCTGTGGAAATTGAATTAACTACTCTTATATTATCCTTACAGGAAGAAGAGTTAAACTCAACATATATCCATCAAACGTTACATGCTTTTCTAGCTTTAGAAGAACAAAGGAGTTCTCTTGATAAGATAAAAAAGAGACTACAAACTGTTAAGAAATATTTTGATAAGAGGGATAAATCAACTACTTTTGCACCGGATGAAAAAGTTATATTATGGGATTTTGCACATGCTAATAGAAAGGTAAGCATTCAAAGTTTCAAAAGTTATGTCTAGGACCTTACATAATTGCCTATGTTGTTGGAAACAAATCTTATTTACTAAAATACACAGAGGGATTATTATTTTCTTGCACGACTAATGGTTCACATATGAAACACTATATTGGATATGGCTGATTTTATTTCTTTCATCTTCATTGTTTCTTGTATATATTTTTATTTCATTTTGTATAGCATTTGTTTTTCTTATTTTTTGTTTTGATTTTTGTTTTTCCCTACCTTCATTTGATTTTAAATATTTTGGTCAAAATCTGAATCAATCAAGTTACTTTTTTTTTCATTGGTTTTCAAAAATTTGATTAATTTGTCTTTAAAAACAAAATGATACAAGCAACAAAAGATAAATGAATTATCTTTTTGTYCGCAATACTATCGTTTGATTTTTTTTTCTAAATTAGCTATATTTTCTTATTGCAATTTGATGGTTAAACCTTTCCCCTATATTCTTATTTCCCATTATACCCCTCCATGAGTGTATTTACCGAGAGCATATTTTAAATTTTGATGAGAATCTAGTTGAAGCACCATATTTAGAGAAGAAGAAATAATCAGCAAGTATAGATTCAAAAGTTCAAAAAGCAAAACCTTATTTTGAGTTCTAGTCTATTGAAAATAGACTACCCCATGGAGTCGCCATATGTTGACTCATAATTCGTCACTTACTATAAAAGATCACAAAGAATTGTGAAGCCTATATATATATACACACTAGAGTTATTATTTCCAAACATAACATTTCCTTCAACATGTTGGCATACCATCAGTTTCAATTGAGGCATTATTTTTGTTATGGTGTTAAGAGCAATGGTTTAACGATTCCAAGTTTAATTTAATGTTTATGAATGCATATGTTTGGATGATGCGATGCAAAATATTTGTTTTTCATTAAACATGGCAAGTGTGATGTATAGCAGTTTGCAAAGACATCAAACTATGATAAAATGATATTGGATAAGTTGTAAACATAACTCTATTCTCTTCTCAGCATAGTGGCAACAATAAACATGGAACTCATGAAATTATTTGCAAAGGGCTTGGTCTACTGTGTTCCTATGATTACATA
>ML791823.1:71310-104925 GCA_009831015.1 Picea engelmannii
ATTCAAATCTATATACTATGCATGCTCCTTTGGAATGGAGCAACAGTCCTATAGCTAAGTCCTGAGAAATATATGGTTTCAGGTGAGTGCCATTCACCCATCCTGGCTGAAGTATACCATCCAGTTGTGCGAGTCTGACTGCTCAAGAGTGTCATATCTCCACTACTATAAATGGGCCCAAAAAATGAATGCGCAACTTGCCTTGATGTTTCTGGTATTGTCTGTCATAAAGTAGGACCTTATGTCCTTGTGAAAATGTTTTGGATTTAATGTGCCTGTCGTACCAATCCTTTTGTCTGGATTTATCAACTAATTGATGAAAGTATGCTAAAAACTTGGCCTCATCAAGTTCTTTCAACTCCATAACCCTCTGGGCGATTGATTCATCCTCTGACATATGTGTAATCTGTGTGATTTATAGACTAGGGGTAATGAAATCTGCAGGTCCCACAACCTCTTTCCCATAGACTAGCTAAAATGGAGTATACCTGTGGAGCTTCTTCGTGGTTTTCCTGTAAGCCCATAAAACTGTTGGGACTCTGTCATCCCAATATTCCCTGTTTGCGAAACAAACCTTCGTCAAACCTCTTTACAAAATCTTGTTAAACGCCTCCACTGTGCCATTGGCTTGTGGATGGTAGGGGTTTCTTTTATGATTTTGGATTAAGAACTCTGTTGTAACATTTTCTATTATAAAACTAATAAAATGACCACCCCAATCACTAGTCAGACTCCTTGGACATCCAAATTGAGTGATAATGTTTTCAAAAATAAACCCGACAGTGGTGTCAGTTGAATAGTCATGAACATCAGATGCCTCTACCCATATTGTCAAGTAATCAATTTTGGTAATAATGTTCTTGGCCTTTGATTTCTTAGTTGTGGGGTTGATCGGTCCAATAAAATCAACCACCCACTTCTCAAATTCTTGAAGAGATCGAATTGGTTTAAGAGGGAATTTGTATCGTCTTGATGGCTTACATACCCTATGGAAAACATCATAAGATCTATCATACTCCTTCACATCCTTGAAGAGTGTGGCCCACCATAGTCCAGCCTGTAGGAATTTCTGTGTAGTGGCCTTTCCTCCAACATAGCCTCCCACAACTCCATTGTGGCACTCCCAGAGGATATCTTGTCTTTCATGGTCCTAAACGCTTCTCCTGAGGATATTTTCGAGGCCCAACTTATGCAATTTCCTTGCGATAAATTGATAGTCTGTTGCTCGAACCACCATGTGGCATTTTTGAGTAGTGGAGTATGTTTTTGGGTAGGCCCATGTACCTAGGAAGACTGCTATGTCTTCCAGGTATTCTGGTACTGCCTCAACTTGGAAGAGGTTTGCATCTAGGAGCTGATCATCAATTGCTCTACCACTCTCCCCTGACTCCAATATGGACAAGTGATTGGGACCTACGTTGCATCTTCCAGGTTTGATGATCACCTCGAATGAAAATTCCTGAAATAGTAACAACCATCGACAAATTCTTCCTTCCAAGACATGCTTGTTAACTAGATATTTTAACACAAAATGATCAGTAAAAAATTTAAAATGAGAACCTAACATGTAATGTATAAACTTTTGTACAGAATAAATCATAGTGAAACCCTCCCCTTCTGTAGTTGTATAGTTGCGTTCAACTTGCGATATCTTCTTGCTAGCAAAATAGATGGGATGATCCATATTTCCATTTTCTGGTTGTGCCAAGATGGCTCCCAGGGAAATACCTGATGCATCCACATGTACATGAAATTCCTTTTCCCAATTTGGAAATATCAAAATAGGAGTTGTGCCGAGATTTTCCTTCAGGATTTCAAATGCTCGGTCACACTCTGGTGTCCACTGGAACAATTCAGACTTCTTGAGTAGGTGTTCCAAGGGTGCAATAATAGTCACATACCTTCTGATAAACTTGCGATAATACCTTATGTGCCCCAACGTTGAGCGACACTGGTTAGTTCTCGTAGGTGGTGGCATATTCAAAATGACCGCAACTTTGGCTGGGTCTACCAACACTCCTTCTTGGCATACTATGTGGCCTAACATATTTCCATGTGGCAAATAGAAGATACACTTTATTAGGTTTAAATATATCCTCATCTCCCTACACTGATCAAACATTAGCTGGAGTAGCACCATGTGTTCTTTCCGCAGACTGTACATCGTCCAGTCATCCATATAGACTTCAATAAATTTGTGAATGAATTCTCGGAAGGCTGCTATCACAATCCGAGAAAAAACTGCAAGTGCATTCTTTAAACCGAAAGGCATAACATTGTATGCAAATTACCCCCATTCCGTTATGAAGGTGGTCTTATTTTTGTCTTCTTCGGTAATTCTCACTTGGTGATACCCCGAAAATCCATCTATAAATGAGTAAGACTCTTTCCCTGCAACTTGTTCTAGAACCTCGTCAGTAAAAGGTGTGGGAAAAGGGTCATGAAAACAGGAAGATTTAAGGATTTTGTAGTCTACACATACCCTAATGTCCTATGTACCTTTCTTGCTTTGGATAACTATGGGGCTAACCCACTCTGCTTCTTCAACTGGAAAAGTCAGTCCAGCCTCAAACATCTTGTCTATTTCCCTCTTAACCTTCTCTTTCACCCTGGGGTTAAGATGATAGGGTCTATGCCTTACAGGTTTTGATACTGGTATTATTTCAATCTTCATTCCTCTCATAACTCCTTTTATCCCTTTTAGATCTGAAAATGTCTTAGGGAATAAGTCCTCATACTCTCGCAACAAGCCATGTATTTCTTGGCTGGTTTGGTCATCCCAATAATCTCCTACAACCACTATCTTGGGCTGCTCGGTGGTTCCTATATTGAATTTCCACAACTTCAATGGGTGATTGTAATAGCTGTCAGTCTGACTAGGAAACGTGTTCTGGATTTCTCTACTCCCTTCTATTTCCTCAATGCTAAATTTCTCAGTTCTTCTAACTCAACAGGGTCTCCCAAATCCTTCTCGATTTTGTAACATTCTATGGGTGTCTTGTTCGTGTCTAAGTGAAGGCTAGAACGAAGCACATGACTATGCTTTACACATACCACTAGTTCTGTTTTTTGTTTATAACCATCGGTAAAAAGAGTTTCTTTAATTATTTGCAGGACTATCTTAAGCTCAGGGTACTTATGAAAGCGAAGTCCTTGTAAAATTGGTCTGCTAAAGTTTTCCAACTGCTGGTCTTCTTTCTGGTCTCTTCATGGATGTACCAGGATTTTGGTATCAGACCTAGAGAATGGGGAAATAATTAAACCCACAAGTGAGATGGTACTTCCGCAACTTGCCACTGCCTTACACATTGTTCAATATGTATTTTAGGATCCCACTGTCCATCGAACAATTACACAACTTGAAAATCCATCTGCATCTTTGATTTCAGTTTCATCTTGTCGTGAAATCGACACTAGATATCATGTTTCACATCCTCCCAGTTCTTAATTACTTCTTTGTGACTAGCCCACCACTTGGCAGGGGTGACTTCCATAACTAAGTCTTGAACTACGATCCTCTGATCTTTTGCTATCTTTTCTTCCATGCTAACTAGAAAACTGCCAAGGTCTAAGGTACCATTATATGTTTCTATGTTCTATGACCTCGGTTCCAAACCATCTCATTGCTCTAACAATTGCACATTGTCTTGAAAATATTTCATATGCACCATGTTGCCAACTGTCAAATGCTAGGCCGATTGTATTCTCCTCCAACTTACCGATCCATCAGTCGTAGGATTGATGTAGTATACTCTTCTCCCTATTGTTACTGTTTATAACTGATCTAGATCCTCTCCTTCCATATTGTTTTCCATTGGCTTTGTGTACCGAGGGCCTACATATATATCCAAAGGCTGAACTAATTTTATTCTATTTGCTTCAAATGTCTTAGTATCTCTCTTTAGGTCAATCACCGCATAGTTATCATAAGCCCAATCAATACCAAGTAGTGCAATATAAGGTTCCTTATCCCCCATGCTTTCGATCACCTCAAAATCAACTATAGTATTTACTCCCGCAACATCTATCTCCACATTCTGTTGCCTTCCTATCAGGAAAATGCAATACCGATTGGTCATTCTCAATTGGATTGGGGAATATATAAGTTGTGGTTTCCCTAAAGCTTCCCAAGTTTGTTTAGGAAATATGTTAACATCGTATCCTAGGTCTAACATAACATCCTTAATATCAAACTCATCTAGCTGGGATTCTAGTATAAACTCTTTCCCAGTCTGTATTTTCCTTCTTTGCACTCTCTAGGTGTTCTTCTCAGGAAGATTAGTCATTATTCTAGCTCTTGGGGCTTCCTCCATTCCTAGGACTAAATACAAAGCATTGCGCAACTTTTCTGTCAGCTGGTCATTCCCAAGAATATTAGAAAATAACTGAAACCAAAGGTCAACTACATTTTGTGACTGCTCAGGTTGTCTTATCGGGATTACGGGGTTTTGGGGTGCAAGTGGTGAAGAAGGGATCTGTGAAATATTAGGATAAATGATAGACTGACGGGTGTTTTATTCCATTTCAGGGCTAGGGATACTCTGGAATACTTCTATTTCATTTTTAAAGAATAACTTATGTTTCAGAGGGTCATACCTGTGCTCCTTAGGTGTTTCTTTCTAGATATTAGGCAGATTATCAACATCTGCGCCAGTCTTTGCTCCTCATCGAGTAATGATATTAATGTTGGGTATCTATCCTTTGATGAGTCTCTTTATCTCTGAACCGATAAATTTGGCTCCTCTTTGATGTGCTTGATCTTCCCATTTCACAATTAGCTCTGTGAAGTCTTCAATTGTGTGCCCATTGGTTCTGCAGTGTGAGCACCATGGTCATCTTGATTGAGGACAATCCCTATCCATGTGACCTTTCTCATCATAGTTGTAGCATCTACTTGGTCCTCTTCCCCCAATTATTCCTCCTTTTAAATCTCCTCCAGCTCCACCTCATCGGCCTCTTCTCGGTCCTTGAGGGGTTTCATTCACCCTGAATGATGTTTGATCCAATATGTCCGCAAGTGCATCCAATGCTCTACAATGATTAGTATCATGCGTGGTAGATGTGAAAAAATCACAATGTACAATATTTGGTACTGTATAATACTTATGAATAACAGTGCATTGCCTTGGTGCATTCCTATGAATTCGACAGATCTCCCAGTACTCAACTGATGGCAATGCTTGATTACCTGGAAAGGCATGATACGGGGTTGGGGAATGGAATGGTAAATTCACAGATACTTGCACAACTCCTCCCATGGGTCCTAATGAGGTTCCCATCAGATTGTGAAGAGGTCCCATTCCCCTCATACGTGGACATTCATTCGCCAGGTTCCCCTCTATGTAGCATCCGATACACCAGACTTGTGGTCGTCATGGTATGTGTACTGTCAATTCTTAAATCTTCTCTGTCAGCGCCAATATCTTTCCTTGTAGTTGCACCAAAATTTTCATCCGCAGGCGGTCAGGTCACCCTTAGGCTCCCTGGATATCCTTCCATGGATTCAATTTTCATTGATTTTTCCAAGGAATCTATCAATGAGTCTATCTGCTGTTGCGTTAATAGAATTTGTGTCAGATGTAGAAATACCTTAATGTACCACTCTCTCTGGTGATCTTCATGAATTGGATGCGCCAACCTCCCAATGGCATCCTTAAACTTTTGACTATATTCCCAGGCTGACTCTCCTTCCCTTTGTTGAATCTCGATCAACTCAGACATAGTTTGTTGTTCCAACTGCAACAACTTAAATTATTCTATGAATTTTGTCTCCACTTGGCCAAGTGTGAACGCCTGTCCTTGCACTCGTCCTGGATCAATAGCCTTCATGTACCATTTGATAGCATGACCTCTTAGGGTAGTTTAGAATTCAAAAAATTTATTTGCATCTAGAGTTCCTCCAAACCTCCAAATCACTTTACACAGAAACCAATGTTGCTCAACATCCTCGTCTCCTTTACCCCAAAATTCTAGGTATCGAGTGATCGAGCATCCCACATTTCCAACCATTTTTTATCTTACTGCTCCTATCAAATTAAACCTTAACGGTCCTAGTTGTGATCTACTAGGGGATCCCATTATACTCCTGGTATTCATACTCACTAGCTGTGCCTGACTAACTGACTGAATTGAAATAGGAATAACATAAGAAGGTAGTATAGGAGTTACCACTAGTATAAAAGACACTTGGGGGACAAGTGACTCTGGGCTGGTTCCACTGGCTTCTGGGTGGGTTTCTTTGATTTAGGGGGTCTCATTCTCATCTTCTGGAGCGGTCTCTTCAGTCGGGCTCCCAATATTTCCTTGTATCATGGCTGAATCTTCTCTTTCTTCTACAAGATCCATGCTAGCTTGATCTTCTCTTACTTCTACACATTCTTCTTCTTTTCCACCCTCTTGGGGAATTCTTTCTCTCTGTGCTTCTCTCTCACTTAGTCTTTGACTGACCAGTCTTTCTTATCTTCTCATCTTCCACAACTCTTACTCCTTTCCTTCATTGACTTCTCCTCGTTTGAGTTCCTTCCTCAATGCCTCATACTGCTTCACTACTTTCTTTATATTACCATGCCACCACTTATCAACTATGGAATCTATTTTGAAGGCTTGCTCGTTCCTTGCATCCATTTCTTGCTGCTCCTCCATTTATCAAAGAACCCTCTCCCCCTTTTCTCAGGTGATTATCCCACCCCAAGTCATCCCACCCCAAGAGTGGGTGTTTAGGGTATCATCTCAGTCGGGGGAATAGTCAACATCCCCTCCTCCATCAAGAAAACCTTAATCCACATGGGAATTTCTCTTAGTATCCTTCCCTGTGCATCTTTCTTGAAATCCGCTCCTACCCTTGAAAAATACTGGTGATTCTCAGCTGCAAACTCGATAATGTATCCTTCCAATGTTGTATTGATCCAGAAATCAACCGCTCATGTTACCCGACGATCCAAGATGAAGCGCTACAATATTTTCTATATCCCAAGTACAGGTCTTCTTGAATCATTCTTGTAATTCTAGAGCTTCTTGGAGCCTCTCTATCCAATGGAATAGTTCTTTCGAAAATTTAACCCTGAATATCTCGTACTGGTCACTTGATTTTTCTGATTAAAGGATAACCTCTCTTGTATCCTTCATAGAGTTACCTCGCAACTCCGCTTCTTTCCATATGAAGGAATCAAAATTTTTCTCCCACCATTGGTGAATATCGGATCAGTGGATCGATGGAAGCATTCTCCCTACATGTTCCCTCTTGAAATAAGTCCCGACAACGAAACCATTTTTTTGGGGCGGAATTGATCAGACTAGAGTCCTTCTCAGGTTACCAACAAAAGGTACTGAGGTAGTCTAGAGCGTTGACATTTTCATCTTCCTTGAAGGGAAGAAGTATCACCCGAAGCACAACCAAGACAAAGAAAATAGGGAATGGTAAGAAGAATTATCAGACAAATTCATACAATCTTATGATCTCTATAGTCTTGCACAAGAAAGATTAAACTTAGAACTGTGTAAACATTCCTAACTCAGATTAAAGAAAATAGAGTTGTGTTGCAGCCATAAATAAAATATATCCCATTAATCATATCTGACATTAATATAATATGAAACAACATTAAGACAATATGAAGCTAAACAGACACAAGAATTTCAAAATTTGAATCTCTCTTTGTATTAACTTCATAGGGTTCTTCTCCATTACATAATATTATGCTCAGATACAGACACAACTTAGTCATGCCAAAGCTTGACAACAAATCTATTATGGAGAGACAAGGTTAACCTCAAAATCCTTGCTTTGTTACCATTACAACTAGACATGACTCTTTACAGACTTGGTCTGGTTTCTAAAACTCAGACTCTAGAATCATAACTGACCTCTACCCAAAGATGGACAATAATACAAACAAACCCAAAATTGACAATCAATAATCAACCCTTTACAATCGTATTCATCCCATATATATAAGCCAACTGGGATTTCTGAGTTTGGGACTTCGCATGCTTTCTTGTTCTTGTTCTGTTGCAACTTCTTTCTCCATGTTGGTGTTGTGCTATCCTTTCTTCCAACCATTTTGGGTTTCTTCCATTATTCTGTTGTCCCGCTCCTCTATGTTTTATGCAACTTCTGTTTGACCAAAATTGGAACTACATCATCCCTTGCGCAACTTCTAACAACAAAACAAAGGGACCAACAACAAGTATGGTAGGGAAAGAACAATGAATTTTCAAGGAACCAACCAGTAGCAACCTATTCCTAGGGGAAACCAACTTAATAGGACACTATGATTTCCCCCTCAGGTTTAAAGAAGGAAAATAGCATAAATTCCAAGAAAATGTTATGAAATAAAGAAATATCATTTGCAACATGTTCAAATGCTTTAAATATGAGAGTGATACATACCATGATACCTGGACTCATTACCTCATGGATCAATACCCACTTCCTTGTGGGAACTAGGGTGGTGTGGTAGATGTTGTTGCTAGTGATGTGTAGGATGTATCAATGAAAAGAACGTCCCCTCCAGGGCTAGGCTCTATCCATATGGATCTCGACACTCCATGTATACAACATGTCAGCCTCGAGACATGATATCATTAGTTACCCCTAGGTTGGGGGTAACAATGACAACATGAATCAAACATCAACAATCATATGCTGATGAGGTTGATGACAAGGAAGGAATAGAGGATTACCTTAGATTACTAGATAATGAATAAGATCTCTAAGGTGGATCAATGCAGAGAATCTTAGGAAAGATAACCTTGTGATTGGATAGAGACAATGCATATAGGAGTGCACTGACAAAAAGAGTAGGATAAATGGTGTTTCATCATGCAATGATCATGTAGGACAGAAGCTCAGAGAAATGGTGCTGCATCGTGAAGGATGCAAGCTCAGAGAAATAACACTGCATTGTGTAGGACACAAGCTAAAAAAAATATCACTGCATCACGCATAAATGGTGCAGGATGAAAGCTCAGGAGAAATAGTGTTGCATCGCACAGGACACAAGCTCAAAATAAATAGCGCTACATCACATAGATATCATGCAGAACAAAAGCCTAGGAGAAATAATGTTGCATCACACATAGATAGTGTAGGATGCAAGCTCAAGAGAAATAGTGTTTTCTCGTGTAGAGATTGAACCGCTGAAAAATATTCTAGATCAATGGTGATAGATGTGCCACGCTTTGTCCATCTAACCTACCACGCATGAAAATAAAGTAGTATTAAAACCACATTGTGAGTACCCTACCATGCGCGACATGAAAGTAATATTAAAATCACATTGTTAATTCCCCTACTGTGCGCGACATGTATTAAAACCACATTGTTGAGTCCCCTATCGTGCACAACATGTATTAAAACCACATTGTTGAGTCCCCTACCATGCACGACATGGAAGTGGTATTAAAACCACATTGTTGAGTCCCCTACTACACGTCATGGAAGTAGTGTTAAATCCCCATTGCGACAACTTCCAAAGATACAAAAGGTGCAACCTCATTGTAAGAGTTCCAAGACAGGAGAGGCACAACCTCATTGTGACAAGTTTTGAGACACAAGAGGCACAACCCCATTGTGACAAGTTATAAATATATGAGAGGTGCAACCCCATTGTGATAAATTTCAATACATGAGAGTCGCAACCCAATTGCGACAAGTTTCGAGACATGAAAGATGCAACCCCATTGCAACAAATTTCAAGACATGAAAGGCAGAGACCTATTAAGACAAATTCCGAGACATGAGAGGAGAATCCCCATTGAAAAAAGTTTCGAGACATGAAAGGTGTAGCCCGATTGCGACAAGTTCTGAGACAAGAAAGGTGCAACCCATTGCGACAAGTTTCGAGACACGAAAGGCACAAACCCATTGCGACTTAAGACACGGTTCTATCCATAAGTCAAAATCCTTGGAAATGGGTTGAAGGAAGTACCTAGGTGCCCAAGATAGTCAAGCATGGAAATAAATGATCAATATTTAATCTTGATCGCGATCCAACGGTAGAAAAGGTTAAAAAAACTCGGGCTCTGTGTTATAAGGAAATTGACAATCTTAGTCATTTTTTGAAGGGTTTCTTAGATCAATCATTCCATAAGGAATATTGAAATAAGAAATAACTAAAATAAATTAATTTAAAGGATATTTGAAGTCAATTCAAGTTAATTTCAATAACAATATATTGTTAATGAAGAGGCACATTGATTCATTGAAGAGACACAATAGTTAATTCATGCACACCGTTTGGTAAGATATATAAACCCATCATAATGAAGAATAAATGTGTGACTTAGGGAGATATCTAAGTATACCTGAAGCAGAGTCACCATAATATATGAGAGTAAAAATAAAAAATGTGCAGTGAGGGTGGAAGGGAGGAGCTAGGAAGGACTCTAGTCCTCTTCAGGTAGAAGCCTAAAACAACAGGGGGTCGGTGCCTCCTTTAAAGTTGGTGCTTGAGGAATTCAAGGGGTTTGAGCCTCCTTTCAAGTTGGTGCTTGAAGAAGCAAGGACTTGCAACTTCCTTGAGTAGGTTATCAGAAAAGGAAAGGGATTTGTGTCTCCTAGAGTTGGTTCTCTAAAATGGATTGGTGTCCTTCAAAATCACAACTTATTATACAAACATTGTAATTCTTATTAACCAATATAGACCCATCTTAACTCTGGTTCTACAAATCTCATAGAAGGATCAAATATCTCTAGGTGAAAACCCTTCCTCCTTAACTCTTTTTAGAGAAAAATATTAGAGCCGACATATACAATTTTGATTTACTTAATTTTTATTATTATTATTATTTAAGAGTGACACTTCTTAGCTCCATGTTGAATTTAAGCACAAAATCACACATCAACCTAATAATTGGCTATAGAATGCACCTCTCAGCGCAATCATAAATACTTAGTCATTAAATTCATTGTTGTGGTTTGAAAAGTTTTAAAAATAATTATTAAATTGGATAAAAAGGTAATACTGATTCACCCCCCCCTCTTAGTATTTCCAACAATTGGTATCAGAGAAAGGTTTCTTCACCACAGTCTAACCACTAGAAGGTAGATATTGAAGAATCCAATGGATCAACAACAAGGAATGCCATCCAAAATAACACCACTATTCAAAGGAGATGACTATGCCTTTTGGAGAATAAGGATGAAGAGTCATATGATGGAACTTGGATTTGATATTTGGAAATATTTAGAAGATGGATACATTGCACCATCTTCCCCACCAACTAATGTTGCTGCAAAGAAGTTATGCAATGAAAATTCAAGAACTGTTAATGCCATTTTAAGTGGATTATCCATAAATGTGTTTGTAAAAGTAATGTACTGCAAATCAACCAAAGAATTATGGGAAAAACTTAAATTTATTTATGAAGGAGATTGAAAGATAAAACAAGCCAAACTTAAAACACTCAGAGCACAATTTGAAAATCTAAATATGAAGGAAGAAGAAAATATTGCAGAATATCTTCAACGTGTAGATGAGATAGTCAACTCAGTCAGAGCATTAGGAGAAACAATAGAAGATACATATATTATTCATAAAGTGTAGATATCATTGCCTATGAGATATGATGCCAATATATATACCTTATAGGATAGATACAACCATGAAAAACTCACTATGGATGAGCCCCATGGAATCCACATAGCCTATGAGATGAGGATAGGGTAAGAAAGGCCATCTAAAGGGGAAAAAACATTCAAAGAAAGAAAATCTAAGAAGAATCAGAAGTAGGTGTCCAATGAATATCAATTAGAGATATCTGATGAATAAGTAGCAAACTTCATGAAAAAACTTAAGAAAGGAAATGGTAAATTCAAAGGAAAACTACCTCTTAAATGTTTTAACTATGGAAAAGTTGGACATTTTCCCAACAAATGTTCGTATCCAAAACAAGAAGAAAGTGACGGTGAAGAAAATTACAAAGAGTACAAGAAGATAAAAATTGGAAACAAGAAGAAAGTCCACAAAAAGAAGAAGACCTTCTACACCAAAGAATAAAAGAACTCATCTGAAGAAAGTGAAGAAGAAGAAGAAGAATCAGAGCATCTATTTGTGGGTATAGAGAAACATGATAATCCTACTAAAAATACTTTTGGTATGGATTAAGAATATGAAGAGGAAGGTGAAGTATATATTGAAGCATACTTGCTTAGTGCTATGGAAGAGCTTAGACAATATAAAAATAAGACTAAGTCACTAAAAGGACAATTACTAGAGTTTGAGGAAGCACAAAAATCAAGAGAAAGAGAAATATAAAAAACAGTCAAGGAAAATTAACAAATCATCATTGAATTGAAGACTCAAATCCAAGAAACCAAAAGAATAGAAGAGATATTAACTAAACAACTTAATGAAAAACAAGAAGATTGTGAGAAGCAAGAAGCTGAAATTGTCCTTTTGAAAAATGAACTTGAGAAAGAAAAGAATCACTCAAGTTTTGAAAATAGTTCAAAAATATTGGATGACATTCTGAATAGTCAAAGATCACCAAAGGATAATATAGGACTTAGGTATGATAAAAAATCAACCTCTTCAACACATAAGACATAAAAAAATAAAATCAGTTATGCATGTGCTCTTAAGAGCACCTTAAAAATTTAAAATAATAAGATGAAGACGACACCATTAAAGGCTATTCATAATACGATGAAATCTGCACCTCCCACAAAAGAGAAATAAGACAAATGGAAAATAATGTCTAGAAGAAATCCTCCTAAGAGATATCAACACATTTTTCTTGGATATTTCTACTCTTGCAATAAATTTGGACATAAAATAGTACATTGCAAGGATTATGGAAAATCATACATTCATAAAAATAATAAAAAATATAAATGCAACAAAAATATTTTGAAGAATAGAAGCTACAATTCATTCTTTCCATTACAAAAATTCAATATTGAATGCCAAATATGCAATAATTATGGTCATAAGGCCAGTGAATGTAGATTTCCAAAGTATTCCATGAAAGAAAGTATCTCTAGCATTAAGGAAAATTATCAGAAGATATGGAGAAGAAAATATAAAATACAAAGGAAGAAAGATGATGAAGATGTTGCACCTGAAATTGATATAATTGACAATAGGAGAATGGTGGGTGAAGTTTTTGATAAGAAATATGAAAATCATAGTTATGCATATAAAGTGGATCAAGCTCAAGCAAAAGAAAACTCCTAAAGAAAAATGTGACACAATTGCAGAACTTGATAATGTCCTGCAAATAAATTATCCATTACCCAACAAATGGAAAATGCAAACAAAAAATTCTAAAGAAGAAAATAAAGAAGCATATTTTAAAGAAAATAGTAATGATTATGAACTCTTAAACATATATCCACCTACATAATTGAGCGATGAAGAGCTTAAAGAGTTTTCAAATTTATTTTGATGATCTACTAAATTCTCCCTCAACAAAAAATACAAACAAAAGGAAAATAATGGATTGAAGGACTGACTGCAATCTCAATAGATAGATCTGATTAAAAAAATATCTATGATAATGTGGGCACTGAACCATATCACTAGCTGATACAACAAAAATGAATAGCCCTTTTTGGGTTACAAATGAGTGAATACATTGACTAGCATCATGAAGAAATTAGAGCAGTCTAGAAGGAAATGAAGATAATTATTGAAAAACAATTGTATAATCTTAGCACACTCTTGAAAGAAGCTAAAGAGAAACATAAAATAAAGGATATCTAGTACATCATTGAAGAAGTTTGGTTAGAAAAGGATTATAGCCTAAGTATTATGGAAAAACATGTCTTGAGTACTTGAGGCAGCAATACAACAACAAATGAAAGGTCCAGTTTCTCTTGAAAATTCTTGATTAGTAGTCAAAGGGGAAGAATTGTTGACAGGGGGAGTTGCAGAATACAAGAGGGAATTTTCCTTCTACATTGATGTTCAAAACGGATAGATAAACAATAAAACAAAATCCAAAAAAAACAAGCATAATCTCCATTTAAAATTCATCAGAAAAGAAGAAATTGGATAAGGGGAGTATAAATTTAGGGGGAATACAACCTTAGGAGGAGAAAATAAACAACCCCTAATGTTATTGTTGTCAAAGGGGGCGAGATAAAGAGCAAAACAATTCAGCTCAAAGGACTCAAAATAATACAAAATACACATTCACAAGGGGAGAGAGGCAGTAAGAATTTCACTCTTTGGCATTGATGTCAAAGGGGAAGAAAAGTAGTAAAACAAATTCAATTCCCAAATTTGAAGATGATATCAGTGATAGTGGGAGAAAAGGTACAAACACATTTGTTTTACATATATGTTTCCCTCAATGCCAAAGGGGGATATTGTTGAAATTATTGATTGTGTATTATCATTGATGACAACATGAATCAAACATTGATAGTCATAGGTTGATGAGGTTGATGCCAAGGAAGGAACAAAGGAGTCCCTCAGATTACCAGATCATGAATAAGATCTCTCAGGTGGATCAATGCAGAGAAGATCAAGAGAGATAACCTTGTGATTGGATAGGGACAATGCATAAAGGAGAGAACTGGAAAAAAATCTCAAGAGAAATGGCATTGCATCATGCAAAGATTATGTAGGACACAAGCTCAGAGAAATGGCGCTGCATCATGCGGGACACAAGCTTAGCGAAATAACACTGCATTGCACAAAGATTATACAGGACACAATATTATATAAATAACACTACATCGCATAGGATGCAAGCTCAGGTGAAATAGTGTTGCATCACGCAAGACACAAGCTCAGAATAAATAATGTTGCATAACGTAGAGATCACGCAAGAGACAAGCACAAGAGAAATAACGTTACATGATGCATGATGCAAGATCAAGAGAAATAATGTTTCATCATGCAGAGATCGAACCATTGAAAAATATTGCAGATCAATGGTGATAGATGTACCGCGCTTCGTCCATCTAACCTACTGTGTGTGACATGAAAGTAGTATTTTCATTGATGGAAACATGAATCAAATATGAATACAAAATTGATAGTCATATGCTGATGAGGTTGATTCCAGGGAAGGAACACAAGAGTCCCTCATATTACCAGATCATGAATAAGATCTCTTAGGTGGATCAATGCAGAGAATATCAAGAGATATATCCTTGCGATTGGATAGAGAGAGTTCATATAGGAGCGCACTGGTAAAAATATCAAGATAAATGGCATTGCATCACACATGAAACAAGCTCAGATAAATGGCGCTTCATCGCGCAATACAGAAGCTTAGAGAAATAACATTGCATTACATAGATATCGTGCATGCCACAAGCTTAGAGAAATAACAGTGCATCGTGCAAAAATCATGCAAGATGCAAGCTCAGGAGAAATAGTGTTGCATCACACATGACAAAAGATCAGAATAAATAGTGCCACATCATGCAGAGATCACGTAGGACACAAGATCAAGAGAAATAACGTTGCATTACACAAGACGTAATTTCATGAGAAATAATTTTGCATCACGCAGAGATTGAACCATTGTAAAATATTGTAGATCAACAGTGATAGATGTACCGCACTTCATCCATCTAACCTACTGTGCATGAAATTAAAGTATTATTAAAACTACATGGTGAGTCCCCTACTATGCACGAAATGAAAGTAGTATTAAAACCACATTGTTAAGTCCCCTACCGCGTGCAACATGTATTAAAACCACATTTTTGAGTCCCCTACCACACGTGACATGGAAGTAGTATTAAAACCACATTTTTGAGTCCCATACTGCATGCGACATGGAAGTACTATTAAAGCCCCATTACGACAGCTTCCGAAGATACGAAAGGTGCAACCTAATTGCGACAAGTTCCGAGACATGAGAGGCGCAACCTCATTGTGACAAGTTTCGAGACATGTGAGGCACAACCACATTGTGATAAGTTCCAAATATATGAGAGGCATAACCCCATTGCAACAAATTTTGAGACATGAGAGGCGTAACCCCATTGAGACAAGTTTTGAGACATGAAAGGTGTAACCCCATTGTGACAAGTTTTGAGACATAAAAGGAGGAGCCCCATTATGAAAAATTCTGAGACACGAGAGGAGAAACCCCTTTGCAACAAGTTTTGAGACATGAAAGGTGCAACCCCATTGTGACAAGTTTCGATACAAGAAAGGCACATCCTATTGCGACAAGTTTCGAGACATGAAAGACAACTCCATTGCAACTTAAGCCACGATTCTAACCCTGAGTCAAAATCCTTGGAAATGGGTTGAAGGAAGTGCCTAGGTGCCCAAGATAGTCAGGGATGGAAATCAATGATCAAGATTTAATCCTGATCGTGATCCAATGGTAGACAAGGTTCGAAGAAACTTGGGCTCTGTGTAATAAGGAAATTGACAGTCTTAGTCATTTTTTGAAGGGTTTCTCAGATCAATCATTCCATAAGGAAGATTGACATAAGAAATAAATAAAATTAATTAATTTAAAGGGGATTTGAAGTCAATTCAAGTTAATTTCAATAACAGTCTATTGTTAATGAAGAGGCACATTTATTCATTGAAGAGACACAATGGTTCATTGATGCACACCATTTGGTAAGATATATAAACCCATTAGAATGAAGAATGAATGTGTGACTCGGGAAGATATCTTAGTATACCTGAATCAAAGTCACCAGAATATATGAGAGTAAAAATAAAAACTACGCAGTGAGGGTGGAAGGGAGGAGCTAGGAAGGACTGTAGTCCTCTTTAGGCAGAAGCCTGAAACAAAAGGAGGTCTATGCCTCCTTTCAAGTTGGTGCTTGAATAATTGAGGGGGTTGGATCCTCCTTTCAAGTTGATGCTTGAAGAAGTAGGGAGTTGCAACTTCCTTGAGTAGGTTCTCATAAAAGGAAGGGAATTTGTGTCTCTTAGAGTTGATGCTCTAAAAAGGATTGGTGTCCTTCATAATCATAACTTTTTGTTATATAAACATTGCAATTCTTATTAATGATAATTAATTAATTAATTATTGTTATATATATATATATATATATATATATAGAGAGAGAGAGAGAGAGAGAGAGAGAGAGTTTGAAAAAAATTATACCTTTCCATGCTTTGATAGTATTGCTAGCATTATTTATTGCCATATATATATATATATATATGGAAATAAATAATGCTAGCAATACTATCAAAGCATGGAAAGGTATAATTGTTTTCAAACTCTATGGATATAAGTTAGCTTGGCATTATGTTAAGACATATATGGAAATCATTTTTCAATGCATATGATATGTATGGTGATACTATACACAAAGGTTATGAGTACAAGATTTGACCCATTCACATGGATATGCAAACTACATAAAATGGATATCATAGTGCATAAGGTTGAAGTGATATGTTGGTGATTACATTTAAATTACAATTGTTATAAGTTTAAAGGCTGATATTATGTAACGTTGACGTATACAAGTTGGAATGCATCGATCCTAACATAGGCATACAATATGGTCCATGGTTGGAATATCAACATGATGAGTGAGTTGGCCATGCATTGAATGAAATACAATGTGGGAATTAATTTCACAGGCCCACACTTTACCACTACTTTTTGGCTAGGATTATTGTCATTTCATTTAGTTTTTGGTCTGTGGAAGAAGAGATACAACTCGAATTTGGAAACCCTTCTCCTGTTCATTACTACAACCGTCTCAGCCTCCATAGTTGGTAGAAAAATTCTTCCTATACAAGGTATGTACTCACTATTCTATAAACATATTTTGCAGAAGTTTTGTTAGCAAATGAAGTAGTAATGGTTCTAAATTGATTGGTAATGAGTGTGAACGTGTTTACTTTCCCTGCTTTTCGCTCATGAAGAAAGAAATTGTTTGAATTTTGTTCGAGGGTTTTTCGTTTGTAAAAGAAAAAATGTTTATTCCACTCTCTGTTGTATGCATTATTCCTTCCAAATTCATATTATAATTTTTCATTTTCTTGAAAGATTTTTTTGAAAATAATGGGTTTTGGAAGGAGAATGAATTATGGGTCGAACTCATTTCTATTATAATGGATATTTGTTAATTCTTGGCTTGGGTTTGAACTTAGATTCATAAATGGTATATTCACTATTGAATACAAATATGTGACCAATATTGAGCATGCTCTGTTACTTGGGTTTGTAACATGGTCATATGAATGTATTGGTTAAAGTTGCATAAGTTTTGATGGATATTATGCTTGTTACAACCATGTCCATTATCATTTTAAAATTTAAATCTCTGATTCAAGTTCGTAGTTATGGAAGAGCAATGCCTTGTATTTCATTTTGGATTTATTTAAAATCAAGCACATCCCATACTTGGCCTTACCCCTGTTCTTTGTCAAAATATGAGTCTATGTTCCCATTGGTTCTCTTGGTGGAAATAGCACTAAATTTATTATCATTTTATGAACTTGAATACCATTTGTCCCTTGGGTTCAAACCTTGTTGGTATCAATGAACTTATTAAAGTTTCATATCGTTATAAGTTGAGTTTATTTCCTCATTTAGTTTCTAGCTTTGTTATGTTCAAGCTCTTGGATACTTCAATAGAGTAGGGGTCATTTCTTTTTTGGAAAATAAAATCTCACCTTGTGCTCGACATTTACTCTATCCATTATGAAATTTAAGGCCATGCAACCTCTTATCCTTCTATGACTAAAATGCTAATCCCGTTGTTCTAATTTTGACTTGCATACCATCCTTTGCATTATTTATTAACCATCCCAAATAGCCATGATTATGAGAGATGGATTTGCCTAAAAGAAATAAATATTGGTCTAATTCATATAACAAATTTCCAACTGGCCATTCATAAAGTTTTCAATGTTAAGGTTTGACATGGGGTTTGAGTTGTTAAGTATAAAGAGAAAACACATATTTGGAAATAAATATAAAGGCATGATATACAAGTGAAAAGTTTTATAACATAAACCAAGCATTATCCCCTTATTATTTATCATTTTCCATGCATTATTCCTATATTTTCCCAATCATATTTCATTTTAATTCCATGTCATTCTCCCCTTGTTTTTGTAGTTTAAAAAGATTAATTAAGAAAATCCTTTAAAGAGGTTCTATTAAATATTTTTTTATTATGGAAGACCTGTATATGACATTGGTTTTATTTGTTGGTATCAAGATGATATATGGGAAGTTTAATATTTTGATTTGGATGTTGTAAATTCATATTATTATGCAGTTTGGAAATATAGTTTTGGGTGAAAGGAATATTTTGAAAACACATGATTGTTTTTGGAAAATGTTTGGGAGTCTTATTGACGCAGAGCCCCTACCTCAATAGGTTCTGCTGACCTCCCGGTCTATGGATCTTCAACTCCTTTGAGCCGAAATGGCTCCTTGGTCCACACTAGAACCTTCATGAAAACAAATCCACAGGTCATTCTCTATTTCCCGCTCGCACGAACATGCACTAGACATGAGCCTCCACTTCACGTGACCACTGGCGTGACCATAGACTTAACCCCAAAAAGGCATGTCGTGTTTCGCGATTTCGGGACTTTCATTGCGAGTCACCCCGATTCCTTCGATTCCCGAAAACCCGAAATAGGCTAACGGTACCTAGCTCCTCCTTTTAATTCTTCATTGATGTGACCCTCGGCTACGACTTGAGGCCCAATTTTCTAGCACATCAGGATTTTGTGACTCACAAACTTCCGAGTTACTGCTTCCTCCACACTCTCGATTCCCGAAATGTCGATATTCAAGGCACGAAATCAATGACTCTTTCCCCTTCATATCTGATGGCTGCTATCTCTCCTGAGCTTGCGAGTGTTGAAAGACTCTCTCTTTAACCTCCTTGCAACTCCATTGGATCTAGCTGTCTATGGATATCGGTGCTTCTCCCTCCGAGAATTTCCACCGTCCGTTCAGGTTCTCAATGACTCCTCGTCAAATGACTCGACGTCAACCCTCCTGAGCTTGATTCCATGAGGTGACTTCAAACCTCATATTTTCTCTGAACTTATCCAAGTCTCTATCCTTCCTGAGCTTGGTCTTCCTTAAAAACTCAAGGATTCTAAGGAATCCTGTGTGCACCCTTTGCGACTTCCACAATAACCTTTGGTTATTCGACAACTACAACTCTGTGCACTCTTTGTGACAAAAGTTCTTCAACCACTCACTTGGGTTGGAAAAGTCTAAGACTTCGACCTGGCTTGCGCACACCTTGCATGGCTCTGTGCTATACTTGCACTCCTACTTGTATAAGCTAATGTTACCTCTTCTAAGCTTGTCTAAGGTAAAACTCAGAAACTTGTCGACACACTCCTTGTAGACCTTCACTGGACTCCTTGCATGAATTCTCAGGAAGAGAAACAATTGAAACTTATACTCTTCTCACGGACTTCATACATTCAACATGAAATCAAATATATATGGCATTGAAACAAATGCATAACAGAGACTGAAAATAGACTGTAAACACACCACTCAATAGATGCATATAGTAAACATAAAACACCGTGAAATTAGATCAAATCATTCTTATATTAATCCAAGTGCTTATGTACACGATTTCTATAGCAAAAACTATCTTCTCATACAACTCTACAATATTTTTTCTTCTCTCCTCTCCTCTGCTCTCTTTCTCTACAAATTCTACCCATACAATGAGAATGAGAATACAATACATATGAGGGATTCTTATTAAGTTTTCCCTCCTACAACCTTAAGCTATCTTATCAAATTAAATATTACTACCTACTTTACATTTACTACAATAAATGCCTACAACTGACAGATGAGAGCAAATGATCAAGATCTGTATTACAATCCCAAGACATTAAAAGAAAATATATCTTTTCAGATATTACATTAATGTGCCATCCTTTGAAATTCAAAATGTCTTCAAAATGCATGCTGGTCTATATCCAACTATCCTCCACTTGCGCGTTCTTTGCTGGCGATGCTCCTGCATCATACTCCTCTGGCTGAAAAATTCATGGACTCCTATCCATGAGATCCTGCACTGTCTGTCAATGTTTCTAGATATCTGCTTCACTTTCCCAACTGACATCCTCAATCGGGTGTCCTTTCCATTTTACCAAATATTCAAGATATGTTTTCCTTCAGGTCTTCTTGCTAACTCTCTGATCAATGATCTTTTCCATCTGCAAATTTTCAGCTACATGCATCTGTTTGACCCATTGAATTTCTTTCTGATTCTCTGCCCTATGTGTTTCATCTGCTCTGTAAGGATACAGATCTACTACGTTGAATATGGGTGATATTCCCACATCATCTAGAAATTCTATCTCATAAGAATTTGCCTCATATTTTCTCAAAATATTACACGACCCTATCTTTTTCATCTTCAACTTATTATATGTTCCCCTTGGGAACATTTATTTTCTTAGGTGTGCTAAGACTAAATCTACCACTTCGAATTGAATCTCTCTCCTATGTTGTTATGCTATGCTCTTGTATTCCTGGTTGGAATTCTGTAACCACTCTTTAATCTTACTGTGGAGCTCATGCATTTCTACTGCAAAATATTTCGCTGGAACACTTTTGAAATCATTATGCTCTAAGTATCTCAACTCAGATACTCATCTTGGATTCATTCCATACTCTTATACCACCTAACATAGAGCCCCTACCGCAACAGGGCATGCTAACCTCCCAGTTTATGGATCTTCAACTCCTTTGCGCCTAAATGGCTCCTTGGTCCACACTGGAACCTTCATGACAACAAATCCATAGGTCCTTCTCTTTCAACAACTCAAAAATTTTCTCTGCCTCCTTTGTCTAATGAAAATATTTATGTCTCTTCTTGACTATGTCCATCATTGATGCACAATTTCCACTAAAATTTCTGATGAACTTCTTGTAAAAACTGGCTATTCCATGGAAGATTCTGACTTCAAAGATATTCCTTGGCGCCGACCATTCTTTGATTTCTTTTACCTTTTTCGGATCCATCTTCAATTCAGTCAAAGAGATCACAAAACCTAAATAAATAAGCTCTGTCTTCATGAAAGACAACTTCTTCAGATTTATCGGCAACTTCTCTTGCTATAACCTCTTCATTACTGAAGTTAAATGTCTCAAATGATCCTCCTCAGTATTATTGAAGATCAATATATCATCAAGATACACAATTACAAACTTTCCAATGAAATATTTCAAGACTTCATTCATTAATCTCATAAAAGTATTTGGCACATTCGTCAAACCAAATGGCATGACAAGACATTCATACATTCCTTCATTCATCTTGAATGTTGTCTTCCATTCATCACCTTCCCTCATTCTAATTTGATGATATCCTCTTTTCAAATCAATTTTTGAAAAAAAAATTGCTCCACTCAAGTAATCCATCATGGGTAAAGGAAATCTATACCTAATGGTGATTTTGTTTATATCCCTCGAGTCTATACACATTCTCCATCCACCATCCTTCTTCAGACTTAACACTATAGGTACAACACATGGACTCAAGATTTCTCTAATCAACCCTTTGTCCATCAAATCCTGGACTTTCTTCTTAACCTCTTCATTCTCTTATGGTGTCAATCTATACGTGACTTTGTTTGGTAAACTCACTCCTAGTATAAGGTCAATGTGATGGCTTATACTTTTGATGGGAAAAAACGAACAAGGTAAATCATCCACCACTATATCAGCGAAATTCTCTAGAAATTCCTAATTTCCTCAGGTAGATCATCTATTGAGGTACTAGTCAAGATGACTATAGGTTTTCTAACCACGACAAACTGCATTTCTTGATCTTTCTTGACTTCATCAAGAAGTTCCTTCCCACTCATGATAAGTATAGTATTGCTTGTTTTTTCTTTTGCCTTCTTGTCTTCAATTGGCAGAAACATATGTGTCCTACCATTCTTCTCCAAGGTATAGGTGTTCTTTCTTCCATCATGAATAACATTTTGGTCATATTGCCAAGGCCTTCCCAACAAAATATGACAGACATCCATGGGAATTACGTCACATAAAATATCGTCTCTATAACCCCCTATCTTAAATTCAACTAAATATTTTTTAGTGACTGCTACCTGATGTCCTTTTTGTAACCACGAGACCTTATATGGACTCAGATGTGCAACTGTCTCCAATTATAGATTCTCCACCATATCTATGGATACTAGATTATCTGTTCTTCCATTGTCAACTATCACCTTGCATACCCTATCCTTGGTTTTGCAAGCAGTTCTAAACAAACTATTCCTCTGGACTGGATTCTCCATCTCTTTCTCTGGCTTGAAGAGAATTTTCCTCATCATCAAGGATCTTCCACCTTTTGCATCTTCTGCCTCAACATTTCACCTTTGCTCTTATGAAATGTTATATTCTTCTCCTCCATCCATTTTTCTATCAAGACATTCCCAAGATTTGTGTCCTATCTTACGATAGACAAAACACTTTACTTCACCTCCTCTGCCTCTCCCTCTTCCTCTTTCTAGAGGAAAAGTATTCCTGTCGGCATATTGTCTTCCCTGTGAACTTCCTCCACTTTCTGGGTAGTTATGAGGTTTATTTTCTTTATTTTTGGGCTTCTATACTCTGTCCTAGGCAATCGCTTTGCCTCTTCTCTGACTTCTACCTTTGCCCCTTTGACCTTACTTTCGGGCCAATTTCTCTTCTTCCTTCAGAGCAACCTGATAATCATCTTCCACATTTCTGATTGTCACCATGCTCATCTCATCATGAATCTCATATCTCAGGACATTCATGTATCTGGTTACCTTTTCATCATCACTCTCGAAATGACTAGCTCTGATTTTAAGTCTGTAAAACTCCTCAATGTATTCCTTCACTGTCATCCCTTTCTGTTTCAAATTCTGCAATCTTCAAAACAGATTGATTTGATAATATCTGGGCATGAATTTGGATTTCATCTTCGCTACCATTCTATCCCAAATTTTAATTCTTTGTTTTCCCTTGCAACGCTTGTCAGCCTGCAGTTCATCCCACCACAGTGTCGCATGTCCTTTTAGTCTAGTGACTGCGTGCCTAACCTTCTTGTCTTCTTCGATATCCTCATAATCAAATTATTTATCCAGATCTCTAAACCAATCTAGCATCTCCTCAACGTCTAAGTTTCCTTCATACATCGGGATGTACAACTTTTCTCTGGCACCTATCCTTGCAACCTCCTTAAATAGACTTTCGTTTGTAGCATCTCCGGCTACAACTTCTTCTGCTCCTTCTTCATTATCGGTTTCAACCTCACTGATATCTACAGTATCAGGTGTTCACCTCTGTGTTGTCTCCATAACATCAAATTGAGCACGAACTTCTCTCATTTACCTTTCCACGGTTGGGTCGGGTAAAGTTCTTTCTGGATGTCTCCTTGGCGACATTGTTTCAAATTACACCACACATAATTTAAATCACAACTGTCCTCTGTTCTTCCCTCGCTTACAAATAACAATATTTGTCATCTCTAATAGCACATGACGCAGAGCCCCTACCTCAATAGAGTTTGCTGACCTCCTGGTCTATGGATATTCAACTCCTTTGAGCCGAAATGGCTCCTTAGTCCACACTGGAACCTTCACGACAAAAAATACACAGGTCCTTCTCTATGCCCTGCCCGCACGAAGATTCACTAGACACGAGCCTCCACTTCACGTGACCATCGACATGACCACAGACTTAACCCCAAAAGGGTGCGTCCTGTTTCACGATTTTGGGACTTTCGTTGCCAGTCACCCTGATTCCTCCAATTCCTGAAAAATCTGAAATAGGCTAACAGTCCCTAGCTCCTCCTTTTAATTCTTCAATGATGTGACCCTTGACTAGGGACTGAGTCCCAACTTTCAAGCGCATAAGGATTTCATGACTCACAAACTTCCGAGTTACTGCTTCCTCCACACTTCGATTCCCGAAATGTCGATATTCAAGGCACCTAATCAACGACTCTCGCATCTTCAAATATGATGACTGCTATCTCTCCTGAGCTTGCGAGTGTTGAAATACTCTCACCTTAACTTCCCTGCAACTCCACTGGATCTAACTGTCCACGGATATCGACACTTCTACCTCTGATAATTTCCACCGTCCGTTTAGGTTCTCAATGAATCCTCATAAAATGACTCAACGTCAAGATACCTATCAAAATGTGGATTTTTTTCCATGTTTACATTTATTCCTACTCACTTTTCCTCTTACCCCCCTAGTCTAGGTGTGACTAAGGAGATGATGTCTCGAGGCCCGAAGGTTGAATACATGGAATGCCTAGAGCTAGATGAGCGGACAAATCCCCTTCTCTTACCACACGTCACCATTTGATCAATGACAACAATGTCCACCACACAACCATTGTAATGATCCCAAACCGATTTGCTTGGAACATGTTAATTTTTATTGTGTTTTTCTGGTTGGGGTATTTTGTCAAACAATTTGTGTAATTGTTGTCTCAATTGCACTATGAGGGTTTTCTTGAGTGTTGCAACACATAAATAATAGGAGCATAACAATAATGGATACACAATAAGATGTAATAAGAAATAACACAATAAATAGACACAAATACCTTAGATCTGAGTTTTGTTTATGATAATAGTTGTCCTCATACAAAATGAAGAAGATCTGGAATATACATAGAAGAATGATGTATGTGGCTGATAGTGCCTCCAAAGTAGAAGGGAGTGATGAAGATATGATCTCCTGAGAGTCCTCCAAGATGAATATAAGAGATATATGATATCCAACCTGTAATATGGATGCTAGTGGTGTCTTCTCTATGTAAAGTGCACCCTCATTGGCGGTAGAAAGCCAAGGATTTGGCCTCCAAGGACATGGCCAAAAATCCACTGAAACCCACTGCCAAAAGGTAGATCGGGGACTAGAAAATATCTATGCCAAATCTCTAATATATTGGGAAAGGTCTTCCCTTCATAACACAAGATATCCTATGGATAGTGTGCCCTCCTCAACCTAAAATGCACCCTACCGGTAGAAGAAATGAATGGCCCGAAGAATACCCTCCAATACTGATGAAAATAGGTGCTAGGGTGATAGAAAATGATCTTGGAGTGATATCTTCTGAATATATAGCCACCTCTAAGAAAATCAAACTACTCTCTCAAGTACAATGTGCCTTAAGTCTGCAAAAAAGTCCAAAATTGCACCTTAGTGAAATTAATTAAAATATGGCCCGTAATAACTCAAAATTATGAAAATCATCAGAATGCAATGGAACCAAAGCCAACTTGTGCAGAATGGATCCTATTGATGAAATATGATGAATGATGAAAGTTATACCCAATAAAACCCCTCACCAAATCCTCAACTCATTGTCACCCCCGTCTAGCTACTCTGGTAGGCATAACACTCTGTAATATAATAATTTCCAAAAATGGGGACATTACAGTCCTCCCTACTAGAATATTGATTTTCCTCAAGATATAATTAAATCAATCTGTATATGATACCAGGATCCCATATCCACCTGTTTTACCTATAGTAATCTCTCCTTGAGATATGGCCCCTCCAAGTGATCACCATACATGATACCCAAATGATCATGATGAGTAGAATGATCATGTGCACCCGATACTCAGTCAACTCCCCAAACAACCACTCTACTCGAATCTTGACCCCATCAAACTATGGACTACCCAACATTCCAATCCATGGATCCCATATCAATATGTGAACTGCAATTCCCTATGAAGGATAGTCCTATAAGATATCAACACCATGAGTCTCCTGCAAATATCACATGACCTCCACTAGAACTGAGTCTGACCTGCAAGACCATACCAAACCCAACATGGCCTCCACAAAATGAACGTGTTGCTGCCATAGTGAGGTACTAAAAGACCTCAATGAATCACCAACAAGTGACATGCTCCCCCCAATACTGAAGCTCAATGGAAAATCAAAGTTATTTTCCCCTGCAAAGATCCACTCGCCTCCATCAGTCAATGAAATTCCCAACCCTGTAATCCCAAAGTCCCATGCTAATATCTGAAAGGGACCATCAAGTTGATGTTGCACCACTCAAATCATGACTTTCTACCCAATGTATACACACGAGATCCACCACTCCTGGATCCTCATGCTAAAATACCTATGATGATTGCTCCTGCTATAAAGAAACAACATATGTGGAACCAACATATTCCCATATAGGATCCCTGTGGAACCAACATCTGCCCATCCATCACCATAATCGATCACGAGTATCAACAGGGAGAACCTGTCTCACCACATAGAAAAAATCCCAGCAATCCCTCTCAAAGTAATGCAAGAGTGAAGTATGTTGGTCGTTGGTGCAACCCAGACCATCATAAGATGAAGAAAACTACTATCCAAATGGATTCCCTAATCCCATGTAAATTTTTTAAGTTCATCACTTCTAATCCCCACTAAATGCTAATGTGCAAGACTGATAACTGTCGGAAGCCCTCCATCATCATCCCAATGAGAATCTGAATCTGTATAAACCTCTAAGATATCCTCTGTCCCATGGCCTAAGATACTCTCCATCACGCCCAAGGCATTAACTGTCTGTATTTGATGATCCACCCTTATCCTGTTGTATATAATCAAGTCACTCATGTAAGGAGGTCTCTGCCTACCAACTCTCCATGTCCCCTGCCACTATCTATCTCCCCCTATGATTTTTTCTATGATGAAGGTATCAGGGAAGGCTAACAGAAACAAGTGCAACTGTATGTAGGACTGTAAATTATCATAGACTTTGTTCAATCCCAAGGACTTGACCAAAATCTCATCCACTAGCACCCATGGGGAATAATTGTTTGCGATCCTCACTGAACTCCAACCATTGGTACAATAGTCGGTAACTCCACAAATCGTTGGTCAATCACTCTCCCTCCATAATCACTTATATAGATGCTTCTACTGAGAAGGTGATCTCCCATAACTATGTATTGTTGCAAGGGAGAGGAATCTCCATGCTCCACTAAGTATGTCTCCTCCCCTCAATCCAATGCATCCCGCTGAATCCCACCGTACACCTCTATAGGCCCTTGTGAACTAACTCTCATCATCATATGCCCCTATATAATCATGCAAGCCTCTATATCCTCTTGCATCAACATGTATCCAAGGTGTACTGCTAGATCAACCTCTACATGGATGTCATCCAATCCTGGAACACAAATGGAAGTGTACTCATAACTTCCCCTGGCTCTAGAATCCCCATGTGTATGTGTATGCCCAACTGTCTCAAACCCCTCATAAAGGGTGGTCCCTATGACACATGGACATCCTTCGGCGTCTCCATATCATATCTCTCCATACTCATCAGTGATACTGGGTACTCCTCATGCTCCCCCATCAACTGGTGCTCCTCAACCAACCCACCAACATCCTCTGGAGAAGTAGCTGAAGTCAACATCTGGCTCTCTTCTTAGATAGATGTAGTGGATCCTTGACTATTCTCATCAAGGAGATCCTCTAATATGGATCCTGATTCCCGAAATTTTTTCTATCTGCCTTCCAAGAATCCACTTGTTCTCTCCACCTCATGAGTGAGTTGATCCACCTCAATATCCTTCTCCCTTAGTGCCCTATGATACATATCGCTAACCTCCAATAGGTAATCTCTATCCATCAACAATTTCTGGTAGTCAACCCTCATCATAGTCACTCTCTCCTTAAGTGTATGGAATTCATCAATGGCAAGCCCCCCATCTGAAATATCATGTGCCATCGAGGCCCTCCAACAATATCCTACCACCAATGCATGTGTATCATCAATGCATCTAGTGGCTACCATGATCATGTCCTCACTGACTCTCAGTTGTCCTATCAAGTGTCGTGACTCCTGATCGAAAACCTGTTGAGGTGCTACCACCCGAATCTCACTGCTAGTGTCAACAATGGAATCCCCATCAACACACTCATCAAGATATAGGGAATTGAAGTTCCCATTTTCATCTATGCTACTGAGTCCTCCTATATGCCACTACACACCATCACTAGCTGCTACCTCCATCTAAATCATACTGTATCTCATATGTTTTGATGTAACCTCATGTGCACTCACTCTACTAATGTCATCTACACCTCGATCCCATATATATGTGTCCATACATGTGCTATGGTCATCCTGACCAATAAGGAGTGCATCCTCATCACAGTAGATTAATCCTGGAAGTAAGTATCCCAACAAGATGTCAGTCTCCACTACCTGATCTATCAATGGATTCCACAAAAGAGGTGACTCACTCTTCCCATACTGATATGTATGTACATAATCATTTGTCTCCGAGTCATTCCTCTCATCCTAGGTCTGCAAATCCACATGTCCCTTGTTTTCAATCCATCCACAAGGCTCCTCTACCATATCAGGAATGCCACTAATATCATCATGTGTCGTGGTTAGCATAGGTTTATGAGAAGATGAAAAATGTGTCATTTTCATCATATAAATCTCATAATCCCCCATAAATGATTTCCTAGTAGTAATGTGAACACCCAAGGGTAGGTCATCCAACCTCTGCATATCATCATGCCTAGGTGCTAACACATCTGAATCCTCATAAGTGTCATCACAGTGATGAAGTGTTGAGTGCTCAACACTGCATGGTAGGGAAGCTAAATAACATGCTCTATCATCTTGTCCATCAAATGAAAAAGAGTCTTGAGAATTATCTAATGAGGTATCTAAGGCCTCATCCTCATACGCATATTCCTCATCACTATCATAGTTCACCTCAATGTAATGCAGTCTCTCTTTACCCATGCATCTGTGATCTAACTTCCGAGGCTCTTTGCAAATGTAGAAAAGTTCCCTGCTCCTAATGGGTGTAGGCTCAATCTATGCTCCTGTCAATCCACTAATTTTTGGGGATGTATCCTCTTTCCCTTGTCTACACCATTCTCTACTATTATGTATTTTTGATATCCACTCATATATGGCTTAATCCAATTTTACCTAAATATTTTCTTGTTTATCCATTCTCTTAGACTACTGAACAATGTGTTGCTTGCTCATTCTACAATCGAATATATTCTCCTTATAGAATACCCCTTTGGCTGGGAGGAAACTTCGATCTGATATCACTGTAATGTTCCCAAACCAATTTTCTTGGAACATGTTAAGTTTTATTGTGTTTTTCTAGTTGGGGTATTCTGTCAAATAGTTTGTGTAATTGTCTTCTCAATTGTTCTATGAGGGTTTTATTGAGTGTTGCAACACATAAATAATAGGAGCATAAAAATAATGGATACACAATAAGATGCAATAAGAAGTAACACAAGAAATAGCCAAAAATACCTCATATATGATTTTTATTTATGATAATAGCTTTCCTCATACAAAATGGAGCAGATATGGAATATGCATAGAAGAATGATGTATGTGGCTGATAGTGCCTCCAAAGTAGAAGGGAATGGTGAAGATATGATATCCTTAGAGTCCTCTAAGCTGAATAAAAGAGATATCCTAGATCCAAACTGAAATCTGGATGCGGGTGGTGTCTTCTCTATGCAAAGTGTGCCCTCACTGGCTGTAGAAAGCCAAGGAGTCAGCCTCCAAGGACATGGCCACAAATCCAATGAAACCCACTGCCAAAAGGTAGACCGGGGACTGGTAAATCCTTATGCAAAATCTCCAATCTATTGGGAAAGGTCTTCCCCTCAAGAACAAAAGATCTCCTATGGACAATGCGCCCTCCTCAACCTAAAATGCACCCCACTAGTAGAAAAAATGAATGGCCTAAAGAATACCCTCCAATACTGATGAAAATAGGTAAATGATCTTGGAGTGAGATCTTCTAAATATCTATCCACCTCTAAGCAAATCAAACTACTCTCTCATGAACAATGCACCTTAAATTTGCAAAAAAATCCAAAATTGTGCCCTACTTCCTCAAATTCTCCTATAACTGAATAGTAACTGATGTAGAATGGTTAGGGAGAAATATTTCACCTTTGTGACCAAGCTTGGACCAGTTTGGGTGGAATCTTTCACCACTGAGATTACATCCAGGGTTTGTTCAGTCAAAACCCTCAAAACCCCCAAGTGCATGGGCTCTCTAGCAAGAAGCCATACATCAAAATGATAATCAACATAATGAGAGAATAGAGGCCCCTATCTCTCTTTTATCCCCTCTGTTCACATTTTCCCTCCAAGTGACTTTTACTTTATTTTTATTATTCTTTAATTAAATCACTTTATTAATTAATTGGCCTTTTTGCCTCTAAAAAGAAATTTATTCGTCCCTATGGCATCTCCGGCCACTGAAAGTCACTTATCATCATCTAATCATGTAGTCGTCTTCCTCCTGATTTTGATGAGCTATTACACTAAGAGGTTTCTCCAAGTATTATGCCCAAAATGACCTTAGTGAAATTAATTAAAATATGACCCATAATAACTCAACATTACATAAATCGTCAGAAAGAAATAGAACCAAAGCCAAGCTATATGGAATGGATCCTAATGATGACATATGATGAACGATGCAATTCGAACCCAATAAAATCCCTCAATAACTCCTGAAATCACTGTCACCCATGTTAGTAACAATTGTGGTATCGGGGTTTCAAAGGGTAAGAGAACTGAGACCTTTCGAGTCTCGAAATACCGATGGATATCCTAGCCGTTGATCTTGGCAGGACATGCGTCAGACATCAGGAGGAGAGTCGAGGTTTAGTTCATCAGAGAATTGGAGTTTCTGGAGGCAAGAAACTCTTACATGTAGGAATTGCGATACGCGGTTTCCCGACTGGATCAAAACCATCCGTCAGCAGGGACATGTGGCGAGAGATCCCGCAGAGTCGGGGATCGGGGAACTGAAAGTCCCGTGCACATGACAATGGGAATCGAGATATCCTGATACGCGATTTCCCGACAAAGTTAAGGACCGTATTGGGGGATAGGTGTCGGAAGGTCAATTCTTGTAGGGAGAAAATGCCAAGTGGCATCGACATATCGAGAGTCGGAGATCCGTGAGGACAATGGATCACAACAGCGCAGGTGCCGATTTCCTGACGAGAAAATCCATCAAAGCAACAGACAACCAAAGGTAGGCTACCACATCTCCCAAATGAATATTTGACCAGAGCCTCTCAGATCCCGATGAATCAATTAATGCAAATGAGGAAGGTGGGTGATACATCATCTCCTTCCTTAAATAGAAGGTTAGGAAGAAGCGTGCACAGAGACAGGCTGTCAGTTCATCCTGACAAAGATCGCGTCTAACAGACGACTGCATGGGAATTCTTCCCAACGTCTGCATGCGTAACCTAACAGAGAAGCTCCTCAATGTCAAGCATTGAGCTCATGATGTGATCTGAATTTCAACACCTAAGTTTGTTCCAAGTATATGTAGGCATTTTTGCCATTTTGGTAAGCATCGATGGTTGAGCAGAGCTCCCGGTTGTAAAGTTTTAATGAAGCACTGTTAGCCTGGTTATGTATGGACTTTTGAGACTTCTTTCCTTATGAATGCCAATTTCTTTCATGTCTTTGTTACACTGTATTAGAGCAACTCGAAATTGGAGGATCCAGTCGAGCTGTAGCTATTATAGGATGATGTTGTAATGGATCACTGTAATAGTTGCGCTGTTTCTAATCAGCTCTTGTGATTTTCCTAGCACTGAGTGACTTGGAATTGGAGGATCTAGTCAAGTCCCCTTTCAGTTTCTTGAGACCCTGAACCAAGAGGATCTTGCATTCAGAGTCTTTCTTCTGCAAACTGCTGAAAGCCTGTTGCCCAAAGTTGTTTGTTCACTTTTCTTACTAAGTCTTCCACCTGTTCATCTTTTAATCAACCCACTGGCTGAAGTTTGGTTGAGACCTCCTTTGTTACTTATGTACTAGACCCAGTCCCTGAGTTAGAGTAATATCTCCTCGAGTCTTTGTCTCCATTTGATCACCCCTTTATAAACAAATCGTGACATTAAACTGATGGGTGTCGGGCTCTGCTCCTGCAAGCAATCCAGGAGTGACTTCCGACATTAACATTTCTGGCGCCATTGTCGGGGATGAAATTGAAGATTTTCCCTAGGTAGAATGACATTGAGCCTCTGGATCCGAAGGTGCATCAGATTATCGGATCCTTTCAAGATTGCTAAATATGCACCTGGCGACTCCATTGTGACGACTCCACTGGGGTGGACCTGCCTTGTCAATTGTGGCTTTCAGAGGTAGGCATACGCGGTCTCATCCACAACTGCCTCTAGCTATGCCTAAAATAGATCCAGAGGTGGTTCTTAGAAAGGGAAAGGCCTCTGAAGAAGAAGCATCCGTCACTGAACCAGGTAATCCACCACATCCTTCTGTGGGAGCTCCTTTTTCTCCTCCCCAGTTTCCCGACAGGCCTGTTTCTGTAGTTTCTCATTTCCTAAATTTTGGGAGTGTTCCTGTTGAGTTTTCATCTCCTGGTCTGGGACCGGAAGGTCAAGACCTTGTCACTCCCCTCTCCCCTGAAGCTATACCCTGGCGTAGACCCAGTACTGCAGAAGATTTCCCTACGCCTAGCTTAACCAGTCCTGTGCAAAGAGGAGCACCCGTTGACTTGAGCTTGATAGCCTTCTCCTTAAATCCCCTCTTGTTTCCCACTCCACTTCGGGACTCATTCTCAATAACCCCTTCGCGAACTCCTTCTCCTCCAAATTCTCCCCCACCTAATATTCCTATGGCTGGTGCTAATCCCCCTCTGAATAGAA
>ML791823.1:107366-117987 GCA_009831015.1 Picea engelmannii
GCTGGTACTATTCAGTGCAACATTGGGACTGAGGGTGAGCCCAAGTATGTCAAATTGTCAAGAAGTCTGACAAAGGAGAAGAGGTCTGAATATATTGGACTTTTGAGGGAATTTGTGGATGTTTTCACCTGGATGTACGAAGACCTCAAAACATATGACATTTCTGTCATCAAGCATAAAATCCCATTAAAAGAAGATGCAAGGTCATTTAGGCAGAAGATGAGACAGATCAATCCTATGTTGCTGCCTATCATGGAGAGGGAAGTGAAGAAGCTGCTTCAAGCTCAGATCATTGTACCACTGAGATATTCAGAGTGGGTGGCCAACTTGGTTCCAGTAAGGAAAAATAATGGAGAGATCGGACTCTGTGTAGACTTTAGAAACCTGAACAGGATCTCACGGAAGGATAACTACCCCTTGCCGATGATGGAACATATACTGCAGAGGGTGACAGGAGCTTCCAGGATGTCCATGATTGATGGATTCTCTGGCTACAATCAAGTCTCCGTTCTGCCTGAGGACAGGGAAAAGACAACGTTCACCACTCCATGGGGCACATTCATGTATGCCAAGATGTCGTTTGGATTAATGAATGCAGGAGAGACATTCCAGTGTGCCATGGATATAGATTTCATCAGGGAAAAGGATAAATTCATGGTCATTTATCTGGATGACATCACAATGTTTTCAAAATCTGATAAAGAGCATTGTTGTCATCTCAGGAAAGTTTTCCTAAAATGTAGAAAGTTTGGCATTTCATTAAACCCCAAGAAATATTTATTCACCATGCAGGAGGGAAAGTTACTAGGCCACATAGTATCGACAGAAGGAGTCAGAATTGACCCCAGAGGAGTTGAGGTGATACAAGCCTTATCAATCTCGAGGTCCAAGAAGGAGGTCCAATCTTTCCTCGGTAAAATTAATTTTCTGAGGAGGTTTGTGCCTAACTTTGCTGAGGGGGTAAAGCTTATAGCATCCATGTTGAAGAAAGAGAATGAAGTAAGGTGGACCCCTCAATCGTGACATTCCTTTGAACAAATCAAGAAGGCCCTGATTGAAGCTCCTGTGCTTATCAGTCCCGACTACTCAAAGGATTTCCTTATCTTCTCCTTTGCCTCACCTGACACAGTGGCTGCTGTTCTATTACAGACAAAAAACATTGGGCTAGAGAAGCCTATTTCTTATTTCAGCTGAGCATTGAGGGATGTCGAAGTCAGGTATGACACTATGGAGAAGCAGGCCTATGCTCTGGTAAAATCTCTCAAATCTTTTAGAACCTATTTCCTGCAGTAAAAAATCATCGCCTATGTCCCCTCGGCTGCTGTTAAAGAAATTATTATTCAGCCTGACATAGATGGGAGAAGGAGTAAATGGATAGCCAAAATTCTGGAATTCGACCTGGAAATAAGACCCACAAAATTGATCAAAGGTCAAGGTTTAGACAAGCTGTTGGTTGAGGCAAACCGCCAAGATTTGGGGGTAAGTTTCATCAACGAATGCTCAGGTATTCAGCAATATCGACTGCCTGATGTAGACCATCAAAGGGAGCCCCCATTGGCTCGATGTCCTTGGTATAAGGATGTAATTTACTTTCTGTAGGAGCTGCGACCTCCAGACGGCCTGCAAAGAAGCAAAGAAAGAGCTCTAAAGCTCAAAGCAGTCAGGTACTTCCTGATCGATCAAGTGTTATATTTGAAAGACCCCCTGGGGGTGCTTTTAAAATGAATGAGTCCACTAGAGGCCGAGATGATCGTGGCTGAATTTCACAACGGCCTGTGTGGAGGGCACCATTTCTGGAGAGCCACAACCCACAAAATCCTCAGGGCCGGATATTACTGGCCTACCGTGTTCACTGATGTCTGCAAAAGGGTCAGAGCCTGCATCAAATGTAAAAAATTTGCAGGAAAGCAACAGCTCAGGTCTCTACCGTTAAATCCGGTGGTGGTTTCAGGGCCTTTCCAGCAGTGGGGCCTATATTTCATTGGAGAAATTCACCCTACCTCTAGTGGGCAGCACAGGTGGATCCTAACTGCTACAGATTTCTTCACCAAGTGGATTGAAGCTATCGCCACCAGGAGTGCTTCCCACAAGGTAATCATTGGATTCTTGGAGGACCTCATCACAAGGTTCGACTGCCCAAATAAGATTGTCACTGCTAATGCAGCCGCTTTCGGGGCTGAACCACTAGCCAAGTTCTGTGAATAGTTCGGGATCAAATTGATTCACTCCACCCCATATTATCCACAGGGCAACGATATAGTAGAATCCTCCAACAAAAGCCTGATAAGGATCATCAAAAGGTTGTTGGAAGACAACAAAAGGGGTTGGAATTCAAAGTTGAAATTCTCCCTATGGGCTGATCGGGTGACTACAAAGAGATCTATAGGTCTCTCCCCTTTCCAGTTAGTCTACGGAGCTGAAGTCGTCTTCCCTTCTCAGCTGGCCATTCCCGTAGCGAAATTCTTCCAGGATTATCAAGAAGAGCCCAATGACATGATCAGAAGGATTCATCAGCTAGTATAGGTCCAACAGGCTAGGGAGCAGACAGTGGACAGGATTCAGGACCACCATCAAAAGATCAAGCAATTCTTTGATAGGAAGGCCAAGAAGGAGTGGTTCCAGATAGGAGACCTGGTGCTGAAATGGGATGCTCCTAAGAAAGATAAGGGAAAACACAACAAATTTGAAGCCCTGTGGGTGGGGCCTTTCAGAATCTCTGAGAATTTCTCAAATAACATGTACAGGTTGCAGGATTTGGAGGGCGAAGGAGTTTTCAGCAGCCCAGTAAATGGGCACTTTCTTAAAAAATATTTTGTCTGAGCCTCCAGTGGCTCCTATGTTTTGTAAATATTGCCTTTTCTGTTCTTTGTTTTTACTTTTTGTTTCGGCTTAGTAAGTGACTCCATAGCCCGATAGCAAGGCACTAGAACTGCAAATATGTTCTTAGAGCATCGCGGGGATGACTCTATCCCCCATGGAGCTTGATGTTAGTAACAATTTTGGTATCGGGGTTTCAAAGGGTAAGAGAACTGAGACCTTTTGAGTCTCGAAATACCGATGGAGATCCTAGCCGTTGATCTTAGCAGGACACACGTCAGACATCAGGAGGAGAGTCAGGGTTCATTTCATCGGAGAATCAGAGTTTCTGGAGGCAAGAAACTCTTACATGTAGGAATCGTGATACGTGGTTTCCCGACTGGATCAAAACTGTCCGTCAGCAGGGACATGTGGCGAGAGATCCTGCAGAGTCAGGGATCGGGGAACTAAAATTCCCGTGCACATGACAACGGGAATCACGATATCCCGATACGCAATTTCCCGACGGAGTTAAGGACCGTAGTGGGGGACAGGTGTCAGAAGGTCAATTCTTGTAGGGAGACAATGCCAAGTGGCATTGATATATCGGGAGTCGGGGATCCATGAGGACAGTGGATCACAACAACGCAGGTGTCAATTTCCCGATGGGAAAATCCAACAAAGCAACAGACAACCAAAGGTAGGCTACCACATCTCCCAAATGAATATTTGACCAGAGCCTCTTAGATCCCGATGAATCAATTAATGAAAATGAGGAAGGTGGGTGATACATCATCTTCTTCCTTAAATAAAAGGTTAGGAAGAAGTGTGCACAGAGACAGGTTGTCAGTTCATCCTGACAAAGATCGCGTCTGACAGACAACTGCATGGGAATTTTGCCCAACATCTGCATGCGTAGCCTAACAGAGAAGCTCCTCAATGTCAAGCATTGAGCTCATGATGTGATCTGACTTTCAACACCTAAGTCTGTTCCAAGTATATGTAGGCATTTTTTCCATTTTGGTAAGCATCGATGGTTGAGTAGAGCTCCCGGTTGTAAAGTTTTAATGAAGCACTGTTAGCCTGGTTATGTATGGAATTTTGAGACTTCTTTCCTTATGAATGCCAGTTTCTTTCATGTCTTTGTTACACTATATTAGAGAAGCTCGGAATTGGAGGATCCAGTCGAGATGTAGCTATTATAGGATGATGTTGTAATGGATCACTGTAATATTTGCGCTGTTTCTAATAAGCCCTTGTGATTTTCCTAGCGCTGAGTGACTTGGAATTGGAGGATACAGTCAAGTCCCCTTTCAGTTTCTTGAGACCTTGAACCAAGCGGATCTTGCATTCAGAGTCTTTCTTCTGCAAACTTCCGAAATCCTGTTGCCCAAAGTTGTTTGTTCACTTTTCTTACTAAGTCTTCCACCTGTTCATCTTTTAATCAACCCACTGGCTGAAGTTCAGTTGAGACCTCGTTTGTTACTTACGTACCAGACCCAGTCCCTGATTTAGAGTAATATCTCCTCGAGTCTTTGTCTCCATTTGATCACCCCTTTATAAACAAATCGTGACATTAAACTGATGGGTGTCGGGCTCTGCTCCTGCAAGCAATCTAGGAGTGACTTCCGACGCTAACAACCCATGTCCGGCTACTCTTGTAGGCATAACACTTTGTACTATAATAATGTCCAAAAATGGGGAAATTACAAATGTCACCCACATAGGACAACATGTATTACTTCATGAGGTAACAATTCCGATCTCGTGGTAAGTTTCATTTTAAGAATTGAATCATTTTAACATGTTGTAAATATTCCTTTCTTGATTATGAAAACACTTGCTTGGAAATTATACCTTTTGCCTCATTTCACCTTGATGGATGACATGTTTTCCTAGTAAGTTGGTCACCCTCGGGAAAAGGGTTTCTACTAGGGGGTTGTTGATGGGCGAAATTGACCACTCGTCAACTGGAGGAGTGAATCCAGTCTGGGGTTGTCTAAATAACCCAAGCCGTTTGAATTAATCCACTCCGATGGGTTTAGCGGCTCCGTTAGCCAATCTAAGTCCTAGGAAAGTGAAAGAAAAGCTAAGATAAAGAAACTAATCTAAGTGAAAAAACAACTACTGCAACCTATATACAAATCTAATATATATTTACAGTTTTACTGGCTAACAAAATAATAATTCTACTTATTAAATATACAATGCCTAGATATATTTATATTTCTATTTTATGTACAGTATTCAAAAATTGCAAATTTTTAATCGAAAACCTGCGAAAATCATATATGAATTGTCTTATGACAACGAAGCTAGTATTTTTTGATTTTTATAATTTTTATGAAAAAGAAACGAAATGATAGCTATCTAACTAAGCAATAAAAGTAACAATCTGTATTATATATCTAACTCAACTACAGAGAATTCTCATATTAAGTAAACTATTAAATAAAATAGAAAACTAACCTGAAATTATCGTCTCCTACTTGTCCTGTACATAGGCATCTACGTTCACTGTTTGATGAGGCCAACCCGCACCAGATTTTCCAATACTTCGCGTAAACACGAAGCATCAATGCTTTTGAATGCTAACGACAGAATAGGTAAAGGATGCAACAACAACAATTTTATAGTTTACAAATAATTACATTAAGATAAATCTCACTGCAAAGATTTGTATATAACTGCTCATTTAACAAAGAAGATTAACCTTCTGTTCATTAAATTAAAACATGATAATTGTTGTATGTAAAATGAGATACATCAAATATGGACACTATTTAAATCACATCACATCAACCTGTAACAAATTCTGATATCTAAAGTAGTTAATAATTTGATTACAAATTGAAATGAACTAAAACTTGAACAAAAGTATAATGTATTGAAAGCTAAAGCCGTACAAACATCCACTTTCATTCCAGTCTGAATAATCATCAATCCATAGTCTCTTATCCCAAGAGACGATGGTTTGTTTAAAAAAATAATAGATATACAAAGGCCACGGGATGAAAACATTCCTTGTGGAAATTATCAAAATTGTTTGCAAAAAATATGGGAACAATCTCCCAAATTCCTATTTCTAATCTAAGACTAAAAACCTAATCCAAAACTGTGTAAAAAAAAGCATGTTCAAAGATACCACTATCGATCCAATTCCCTTTGAAATTCGTGTGTACCTGTAGATGCACAAAAATACACGACTTCAGATTGTGTTTAGTTGTAAAATCAACAAAACTCAAATTTTATGACTAGCTACAAAATATCACGATTCTGTAGCTAGTTATTATTTACAAACAAAATCGTATTGTATCAATTCAATCATAACAGAAATATATGTGATTGAGAAAACAAAATCTTTATGCTAATCCAAAGTAAACAAAATCATTTTGAAAACATTCTTGAAATACCATACCTCGGTTTCAGGGATTCGATTCGTTCAAACTATTTTTGAATTAACAATGGCAGTGGCCGCCTCTACATTTTTGAAAACAACAGAGCCCGCGGTCTTTTTCCTTTTATCATTAGCTTGTATTCTTTCATTTTACTTGGTTAACACATTTACTCGGTCCTCTAAGGACTTGATTCGGGATTGGAGCAGAGGGACATCTGTATAATATCGGTCAAGCCATGAGTTGCATTCATTGCACTGTGGTTGATCAAACCATGTAGTTACAGGTGAAGAATCTCTTAAATTATTAGCAGTTCCACTGTCGAGTTTGATCCCAGGGAAGTTGGGTTCATCTCTAAGGCATGGCAAAAGGTTTGTCACGTAGTCATATGGCTTGACTGAACAGAGGCCGTGTGAGTATGGATACTCCTCGGTTAGAAACTGCTCGATTTTGGAATCAGAATCTTCACTCAATAAAATCGGTTTTTGGTCTATGTTTTGTTTAGGTTTATTGCGAGCACACCTTGATACCCAACGTGCAACCTTCTTACCCTTGCAATTGACATCGTTGTTACCCTTACCCTTTTTCCTTGCAGACCTCTTAACAGGTTTACCACCATCCTTTAGGCATGAGTCAGGCATGGTGTCGGGTAGGTTATCATTCGGGTAGGTCGAGGGTTCAACAGAGGGTAAGAGTGTAGGAGGTGGCACGGCAGGCCCGACAAGGGTTTCGGTGACCACGGTTTTGTCCACTTGTCCAATTTCAGGACTAGAAAATCCATTTCTCAACAAGAAAGCTTCCCAACAGTCGCCACTCAACCCCAAATGATGGAATATAATAATTTTAATTAAACAGTGGTGGAAGAGGCTGGAGTCGACTTTCTCCCTCTTGAAACATTTATCCATTTTATACAAACTCCGAAGGAGGAAATGTGGCATATTCAAAGGAAAATCTATGAAACTCATAAGCAGTCGGAGGTGGTATAGGAAAAATAAACCGTATATACCCTCGCATGTAATGAATTGCTTGATAATGGCCAAAAAATCATGCCACCTAGACTTAAGAGCTGTAACTGGCATACCTTTGTCACAACTGTTGATTTTCCTCGAGGTAAACAGGAGCGGCCATGGTACTTCATCCACCTTCAAATTTTTAAACCATTTCTGCCCTTTGGCTGGAAGACCAGTGGCTGAGCTGAGGAAATCCTCGTTCAATTCGAGTTGGATGTCCCCAACTTTGGCCCTGCATCCATCGAATGTAAGGGAAAATTGCTAAGTGACTGTGAGGTTGAAACCTTCAAATTTTTCAATGAAAACTAACCAGCCATTCCTCTCCAGGTCCTCTTGGGCATTATCAAATAGCATAAAAGTTTGGACGCCGTTGGGTTCGATTCGCACTACAGGAGCCATAGCAGATAGCACACGGTCAATAGGGTAATCGGTGAGGGGGTTTGACAAGGTAGACACAGAACCATTTTCCCGCAGCTTCCCCAAAACAAGTAGAGGCAACCCAAAATGCAAGGCAGAACGTTAATGCTTATGCGTGCGAGGGTGGTGTAGTAATTTGGGACCATGCAAAACTATCATGTCAGCTGTACAATCGACGACGCCTTGGTAAAATTTTTCATTCAAATCACAATAGTGTATATCAAAAGCATTGCAAACAACATGCCAAATGAATAATCATTGAAAACCATGACATGCATAACAAAAAAAAGTCGATCCGAATGTTAAATAAACAATGGCATTTGCACGATTTTAAAAGAAACACCAATATGTCGAACATTGCACCAACGATTTGATCAAAAGACACCAAAATATAAAATAACCATTGCATCAATGAATTTATAAATTGAAATCATATTAACAATAGTCAAATGCGAAGTGAGTGGTGGTTTGGTGTTTTTAGAAATGTGTGACCAGTGGTGAGTTGGAGGTAAAAGAGTTATGACCACATAAACAAATAGGTTTATAACAATCCAAAAGATCATTCTGATGACATCAACATGAATTCCAACTCTAGGTTTTCACGCTTGTAGTCGTGAAAATGAAAATGAATAGCAGGTATGCGAAAGCGAAAGATAAAAATTTCATTTTATTTTAAAAAATTGCGACGAGTAATGAGGGTTCAAAACCATTATGTAGGCAGCTTGTAAGGAAAATATAAGAATGACAATGGCTGCCAACAGGGGTCTCCTTGAAGGTTCATTGTACCATTCTCGCACATACTTATCATTTTCCACTATTCTTCCCTTTCGTTTCCTCATCTTTTGGGTTTCTGGGCTTATTGACCCCGAGAATGGATTGTACCTCATTTCATGGGAAGAAGGGGCTAAATTACTAGAGATTTTGTAGCTTGAAAAAGATAAAAGAGATAAATTATCCTTTATATTCTCTCCCTAAGGTCTTGAAAAAAATGAAACGCTTCTCCATAAAAGTCAAGGACATTTAAAAAAGAAAACAAATGATTAATAAATGTCCCGCTTGTTGAGGGAATGCATTTGCATTGTCTTTTACTTTCCTTGCGCATGGCACTCAATGTGTTCTTAGCTCCAAGTGGGATTGCAAGTTTCCTTACTTTCAATTTCACATAGCACCCAATGTTTTGGACCATAATCAATTAATGTCAAATAAAAGGGCTTGGAAAAAGGTTTCATTGCAAATGAGGATGAAACACACCCTCTACATAGGCACCCATAAATGAGACAATATGAGCTCTTAATATGTCGAAAACCCCATACCCAAAATTCATACCCCCATCCACCTCATACTCATTACATGACTTAGAGAGGGTCTTCTTGGAAAAAAATCCTTGACTTGGGGATTGATGTTCCCAAAAAACAACCCTTCCATACCTAAATTTGGCAAGTTGTATAAGGTCTTTGAGAATTTGTTTAGTTTGAAAAGGGGGGATTTAATGCACATGTTTGGGTGGTTCTTTTATTAAATGTGGCTTACCTGGAATGATACATGTGACTTGTGGACCCTTGGAGGGAGTACTTGTTTTATTTTACAGGGCCTTTCCAGGTGTAAGCTATTCCATGGAGGATTGTGCCATTTTGACCTTCATGGGGGGTTGAAAACCCCAAGGATGGATATCACACCCCATAGGATGGGAAGAGCACCCCAAATCTATTGCACACTTGAGATGATGGATGTTTCTTTTAGAGGAACTTGGAAAACACTAGGTGATGACATCAAAGCTCCTCACATTTGGACATTGGCCTTTGGAGGCCCAAGATGTCACCTTCCAAGCTTTGATGTCATGTGGAGGCTATGGTTTTGATGGGATTCATAATTCCAGAAGAGGGATGATTTGGTTTGAACAAGTTAGATGCATGACATGAAACTCTAGAGCATGAGAGATGGACACATGAACTTTTGAGTCCCAACGAATTGCATCTAGAGGCTCAATGTACCACTTTTGAGGCCTAACATCACCCTTTAGGGCATGAAGTCACCCTTCTAAGGGATTTACTTTGTGTATTTTTATATTTTTAAGTTGTAAAGGAAAATAAAGGGGGTCGAGGTCCTTTTAATTTTTTCTTGAAAAACGTATGTGGATAAATTGGTTTTATATGACCTCATATAAATAGACTCTCATCTCACTTTAATTTTACATAAAACTCACTTGAGAATTAGATAAACTCTAGGCTGAAATTTTTTCTCTACTTGGGAAATTCTATCTCTCTTGTATTTGGTGCAAAATGAATGCTTTACTTGTCTATTGGTGGAATAAGGATAAATAATTCTCTTGCATGTTTCTTCTTGGAAATTGTGGTGGAGAATCTTGATAAGTAAGGGTTGTTCATGCTATCTATTGAATTAGGAAAGGAATTTCTGAAATTGTATGTGTTTCTTCTTGATTTCAAGGTTATTTTGTCAAACCCTTGGAGGAGTATAAAGGTTGTTGGAGCAGGAATTTTTGAGAGTAAGCGCAATTATAAAGGAAACATGGACCAAAGGGAACATCATGCACCATAAAACAAGGAAGACCATCATGACAAAGGGAAAAAGGAAGTAGCGCGCAATAGGATTTGCAGAAATCTAATGCATATGTGGAAAAATATAGCCATGTTAGGGTGAGGTTTTTGGATTCATAATGTAAGGGTTTTAACCCATTTTGTAGTATAAATAAGATGTATGAGGTATATTGAAGGATCATCCATATCTGTGTGTGTATCCTTGGTAGAGAACTTACTTTTGGAGAGTCCTTTTGAGTTTTGAGTCTTTGTATTGTCGAGAGTTGTGGAGCTCAGATGGAGTTGATGTAACCGAGGGTAAGGTTGCAAGTTGTGGAGCTTGGTGAGATGATGGGAAACCTCACCACTATTCACCTATCCTATGATGTAATGCACACAATGCTATGATGAAGATGAAGAAATAAAAATAATATCTTTGTGGACTTAGCCACAGGGAGGGTGAACCACA
>ML791823.1:118828-167727 GCA_009831015.1 Picea engelmannii
GGATTTCTTGAGGGGACCTAGAGGGAGGTACATCAGGTCATTCTACACGTCGATCAAGATCTTACTACATGATAAAGGCATGATGGCCATGGAATAAGACAACTAGATCACTCTGTGTGCATGGGGGAGTAGGAGGAAGCACTAAGGAAGTTATGAGAAATGGAGAAGGCTCTGGAGAGTATCCAAAAGAAGGAAGTAATGGACCTCATCATGATGGATGATGAAAAAAATAGGGAAATCATAAGGAAAACAGGTGTGATGTGTAGTGAATGACCCTATCAGTATAGGATGAATACCAAGAAGAGGGAAGTAGTCAAGTGAAAAGGATTGGACAATGATGAGGAGGAGGTATAGGATCTTCGCACCATAGGGTGGAATGAGGATATCTTGTGCACCACATATGAGAGCAAAACCAAAGGTAATGGGTCTGGCACAGAAGAAGTCTCTCCATTCCAGATCTGAATTAGTGTGGAACCCACAACTCCATGTGCGACTAAGACATCTGAAGAAGAAAAACCGGTTAAGCAACAAGTGATTAGTGGTAGAATAATTTTACAGGATGTGGTTCCAGTAGCATAAGTGTAAGTTCAGAAAGTGGCAGTCAAGTATCTACACCGTGTAGGGGTCTTAGTTTAGAGAATTTCACAATGGCAGAACAAGATCCAACTATTAGATTACCAGAGTTCCGAGGGGACGGGTCAAATGATCCATAAAAGCATTTGTTTATCTATGAGAAGATAAGGGAAACAAAGCAGATTACAGGTGAAGATACAAAGGTTGGGCAGTTGGAAATCACCTTTAGAGACCATGCACTATATTGGTACATGGGTCTCACAAGAAATAACCTGACAAGGGTACCTATCATGGTGTGAGATTTGAAAAACACATGGGTATGATCCCTATCATTTCCCTTTGATGTAGAAGTATCAGATAGTAGCGAAGAGCACATTTTTTAATTTTGGCAAGTGAGTTGGAAACGAAGACAAGGACTGTAGAAACTTGGAGATGATGAAATAAAGGATTGCAGATACATACAGGGTGCAGGATGAACATGTAACGGGAAAATATGTGCATCCATCGCAGTATAAAAATGCGCAATATCCGCAATATAACAACGTGAAACATCCACAATATAACAATGTGAAACAACCAAAATATAATCCCACACAGTTGTTTCAAGCACAACCGCAATACAATAATACAAAACAATTTGGAGAACCACTGCAACAGTGCGCAAAACCACCGCAGTACAATAACATGCAGCCACAATATAATCAAGGACCTCAGTATAATACACCACATGGAGATAATCAAGGAAACATAGGAGGATTCAGAGGAGGAGGTCATGGAGGAAGAGGCTTTGGAGGAGGTCGAGGACCAATTTTTTGTCATAATTGTCATAGAACGAGGTACTATGCAAGATACTACCCACAACCACCTGCGACATGTATGTATTATCGCGCAACAGACCATGAAACAAAAGAATTTCCAACACTTTTGATAAAAATATAGGACAAGAGGAACTAGACAAATCAGGACATGCAATGGATTGGGGTGGAAAACAGAGAAGAAGATGGGAAGAAGATTAACATAGTTACTAGAGGTGGAGCTAAGATAGGAGAAGATGTAACCAAGAAGTATCAGGACCAGTACCAATGGGTCAGGAAGAATACAACGCTTGAACAAAAGTTTGATGTGCGCAAAGAGAAAGAGATATTCAAAGAGGCTAGGCAGGAGATTCTGAAAGAAAATATTGCTTCTACTTCAGGGACCAAACTAGAAGATGAGGTACCAGTGTATGAAATTCCTTCATTATTTGATCAGACAATCAAGAGAATTATTTAGATCAATTAAGTAACTTAAGACACTTTTTGGGGTCATGTGTAAAATTGCCAAATGATAAAAATTCCTTACAAGTATTGCAGAATTTGTTAGAAAAGTGTAATTCAGGGGAAGAAGAGGTAAAAAGAGTAAATTAGGTCTGTAAAAAGAGAATAACCAACATGGAATTTAGATTGAATGCAAACATAGGATATTTAAATATGGGGGATATCATACTAGACTTAGGATTTGAAGTCAATGTTCTGCCAAATAAGACTCGGGAAGCTATGGGAGAACCTCAACTGGGGTATTCAGCTATTCAGTTGAAGTTGGAAAATCAACACATAGTGGTGCCAATTGGTAGGATGAAGGGGATTCCAATAGATTTAGAAGGTGTGCGCACCATGGCAGAATTTGAAGTTATTGACATAGTAGACAATCCTTCACCATATCCAACTTTGTTGGGCCTGTATTGGGTTTTTGATAACCAGGCTATTATCAACTTTAAGACAAGAAAGATGATCTTTGAATTAGGAGAGTACATATTTATTGTGTCATTGGATCCCTCATAAAGAGGAAGGTATGTGGAACCTGTGACAAACAATATTCTTACAGAATATGTGAATCAACTATACAAAACTACCGCGCATGGAGAGGATTATATCAACCCAACTACAGATGGCATGCTCAGTTGGAGGAGTATTAGTTCGCGTGCTTCAGACTCTGACACGAGACTGGAAATCTAGAAGCTGTGATTACATGAATGATCAACCAAAATATGTGCCAAAATGATGCGCGTGCTGAGATGGTTTGGTACAGAGGTAAGAGAACCTCCTACTTTTTATGGATTGAATTATTTAGAAGAATTTTTAATGAAGTTTGAGGTAGAGGTTATGGAAAATCAAAGATTTCTAGCATTAGATATTTCTTTAAAAGATACAATTGTAATATGGCGGGGTACACACAAGGAAAATATCAACAATTGGTTTCAGTGAAAAAGGTTATTGTGCATCATATTCAACGCAAAGTAGGAGCATAGATATGAGGAGAAATATGAGGGATTTGGACACCCTAAAGAACATGTAGATAAGTGCATGGTTCAATGAAGATTAGTACCACCAGAAGAATGACCACTCCATTTCATTCACACACTACAAGGTATTCCAAATAATCATTACATAGAAGAACAACAACACAGAGAAACTACAAACTGGGAAGAGATACAACAAAATTTTGTAGTTACATTTGCCTTTGAGAATGATATTCCAGAGATATATACATCATTGAAAGTGGTAAGAGACAAGATATTTGAAGAACCATAATTTTAAATAGTCCTAGCATATCAGAAAAAAAAGACTATCAGACAACTATTACCCTACTATCATGTCGCAAAAGAAGAAGATCTAGAAGAAAACCCGCGCAATGTACAAATCCCATAAGTGGAAGGTGAAAGGGAAGTAGAAGTTCCCAAGCTAGATTCAAAATATTATGCTGCACCATTAAATATCAAGAAGGTCAACATTGGAACTACAGAAAACCCAAAAATGGCAAGTATTGGAGATTATTGGGATAATCAGATAGTAGAAAGGATCACATAATTATTGCGTGAATACAATGACTTATTCCCAACAACATTATCAGAGATGAAGGATTAGCATGAGATCTAGGAGATATGAAGATCCCTTTGAAGCTAGAAGCAAGACCTATCAAACAAACACCTTACATATTGAATCCAATATACAAAGAGAAGGTGAATTCAGAAGTTGACAAGATGCTAGAACATGGTGTCATAGAACCCGTAGAAGAGTTAGAATGGATAAGTCCTATGGTGGTGCAGGAAAATAAGCAATGAGGGATTAGGATTTGTGTAGATTTGAGAAAATTGAATGATGCTTGGCTACATGATCCTTTTCCTACCTGATTTACAGATGAAGTTTTAGAGAATGTAGAGGGTCAAGAAGCTTATTCTTTTACATATGGATTCTTAGGATATCATCCGATAAAGATTCCACCTGAAGATTGACATAAGAAAACATTTTCTACGGAATGGGGATCGGTTCAATACACATTTGTGCCATTTGAATTGAAGACTGCACCAACCATTTTTCAAGGGTAGTAGTAGCATATTTTAAAGACTTCATTCATAATTTTTTGGAGGTTTACTTTGATGATTGGACAATGTTCAGTTTATTGAAGGATCATGTTGAAGTATTAAGGCTGATGTTGGACAGATGCAAACAATGTTAGATATCATTGAACATTAAGAAATGTATTTTAAGAGAACCTTTTGGTATTTTGTTAGGGAATGTAGTGTGTAAAAAGGGTCTGCTGGTTGATCCTTTTAAAATTGTTTTCATAGTTAACTTACCACCACCAAAGTAAGTGCGCCAGGTAAAGAGTACATTGGGCCATACAATATATTACAAAAAGTTCATAAGAGGGTATGCACATATTACTGCACCAATGGAGAAGTGGCTGAAGAAGGACACTAAGTATCAATGGAATGATGAATGCCAACAAAGTTTGGATGTTTTGAAGGAGAAGATGGTTACTTCATTGAGTTTAGTATTTCGATATTGGGCTAAAGAATTTCATGTGCATGTAGATGGATGTGCAATAACATTAGGAGAAGTATTAACCTAATCAAGAGAAGGTGATATAGGTCACCATATTTCATTTGGAATCATAAAGTTATCAGATTTAGAACAAAACTATAACATTGCAGAAAGAGAAGGATTAGCTACGGTGTATTCTTTTCAGAAATACAAACATTACATGTTGGGGGAAAATTTCAATATGTTTACAGATCATTTAGCTCTGAGATATTTAGTAAATAATCTAGTGTTGGGGGGAGGGATATGCAGATGGCTTCTTTTGTTCCAAGAATTTTATTTTGAAGTTGTGGTGAAGCCTGAAAGATTGAATGCAAAACCAAATAACTTATCCAAGATAACTAATGGAGAGGAACCCAATAACTTGGAAGACAACTTTCTAGATGCACAATTGTTCTCAGTATATATAGTTCATGAGTATTTTGCTGATATTATTGAGTTTTTGAGTACATGATTTGCACCAATATAATTTACTACTGCGCAGAAGAAAATTTTGGTGGTCAGAGCCATAGATTATCAGTTGATTGCAGGTCATTTATACAAACTTGGAGAAGATAGCATCTTAAGGAGATGTGTGATGGAGCATGAAAGGCCTATCATTTTAGCAGAGGCACATGAAGGGATTGCTGGAGTGTAACGATCCCTCTGTGAGGACATCAAAATAAGTGAGTACAATAGTGATTTTTATTTTTTGAAACAACAATTAGGACAAGTGTTACATGAAAACACATACATCATTACTTACACATGATATTCTCGTTTATCTCTTTACACAACAAAATTCAGATACCAATTCAATGTTAATCATTGATCAACCAAAACACATAAAAATAACAAACGAGGCCTATCCACCCAAAATACCCTGCAAGGTTAGGACCTCCAAGACACATAATCAATGCTCAAGTCCAGGATTCATTCGATTGATTTTGACCACTTAAGGTCTCAGGACTGGCGACTGTTCTAAGGAACAAGGAAGTATCTACTCCCATAACAATACTAGTCTAAAATGCACACTAAAATTTCAAAAAAAACTCAACCACTATTACATCCATGATATGTCAAACTCAATAAGAGATAATTTACACAATTCTTAAGAACTTGAACAATTATTATCTACTCACATTCCTCAATGATCACAAAATTTAATTCCAATTATATCCACAAGAATTATCATTATATATACATATACACACACATANATATATATATATATATATATATATATATATATATATATATATATATATATATATATATATATATATTACTTCTCTCACTATATACAACATCAAGAATCTATGAATTAAGCATCTAAGATTGTAATTGAAACCCAAGTTTTAGATAAAGATCTCATCCTAGATAAATCAAGATTTACAATTAGGGTGGAAATTTCAATCACCCTATTAATCTTAACATAGAACATAGATGCATTTATATTCAGTAGTATTAGAACAAATTATTAATCTTAACATCAAATGTGTTGAAGCCATATGTAATGAAATGTTGTTCGTATAAGTTTCATGTTAATTAAATGTCAACTTATATATATATATATATATATATATATATATATATATTATGGGTATACTTCTATTAATAACCATTTATATACTAAAATTATTGTATATAAGATGATGATCCAAATTCAAGTAAAAATAACCAAGATCTTGTTGGAATATATAATTCCTACTTATCTAATATGATGTATTAAGAAGTAGAGTCAATCTCTAAGTGAGTTGTATGATCTTATTATTAGGAGTTTGTTAGGGAGTTGGATTTATGAGATCCTAGATTCATGTTTATGGTTGAGATATTTTCTTAACCTCTCATTCTATAATTGGAATAAGTTAGATCTGATAACTATCAGTGGGTTCTATATAATGAGCCACAAATGTATTGTATCACTGATTCAAGTGATCTAATAGTCATGTCTCTCTCTTTTGTTATTTTGGTATCAGAGCTTGGACAGGCCTAGCTCTCTCACGAGAGGGCCTGGATCATGAGAGAGAGAATGATGTGTGTTAATCGTTAGCGTAGGAGAGTAGATATGTTGTGTTAAGCCGCTTGTTGTGTTAAGCCTGTGGGTAATTGCCTGTCGAGCAGTATTTTGTGGTCATCGCCCGAGCCATGAATTGGTGTAAATCATTGCAGAGACTCTTTCTTGCTCAGTCTGTCGTATCGAGAAGAGGTGATGATGTATGAAAGTCATTGCTGAGGGACCTCTGTCGCCAAGGGATGTTGCGTGTGTGGCTATCGTCCAGGTTGAAGGATGGATGTTGAACCCTCAGTGGTGATCCCCGCTCTACAGATCGAATCCGGCAGGGGAGATGGACGTTGAACCCATACACCCTCGCCATCCTACGATCGCAAGCATTCTCTTCTGCTATTGCAATGGATTTGACGACGAACGCTCACTCCTTCGGCCCTCGTGGTTTCATAAGGTCAAGTGATCGAATCCCGAGGCAGATTCGATGGATGGGGATCCTCACAACTGGTGGCGCAAGGGATGGAGCAGCGTCAGGCATGACGGAGAATGGTCGGAATCCATAATTGAGGATGCTAGGAACTGCTGCAACGGACCCAAATTGAAGTACTTTTCCTGCAGGATGAAGAACGATGGAAAAACGATTTTCAGTTCCTTCCCGTCGAGGTTTCAGTATGATCCTCTCAGTGACGAGCTCAAATTCGACCATGGTTCTTGGCAAGTCGAGGATTATCAGTACCAGAGGTGGAAAAAGGATCCATATTTCATTAGTTGCTAATCCCAGTCACTTAGAAGCAGTTGATCCAGTTGTGGTTGGGAAAACTAGAGCACAACAATATTATTCAAATGACAAAGAGAGGAAGAAAAACTTGGCTATATTGATTCATGGAGATGGAAGTTTTACCGGGCAAGGTGTGGTCTATGAGACATTGCATTTGAGTGCTCTTCCTAACTACACCATTGGAGGGACTATTCACATCGTGGTCAATAATCAGGTTGCATTCACAACTGATCCCAAATCTGGAAGATCTTCGCAATACTGTACAAATGTTGCAAAAGCCTTGGATGCTCCAATTTTCCACGTGAATGGTGATGTATGCAAAATGCGTGCTGTTCGACGTGATGGTTTGTTAAGGTCGTCGTTGTGGAAACAGTGACACCTATAAAATGTGTATTTGCAGTCGCCAAATACAGAGAGATAGCTTCTAGCTAGAAGCAATAGACAAGTTATGAAGGAAGAGGAAGCCCGAGGAGAGGGTGAGAATGAAGGGAGTGTGACAAACCATTGTCCATGATATTGCAGAGGACTCATATTTTTTGAGTTTTGGAGAGGAGCTGCAATTGCTGAGTAAAAGATTCGTAAGGTGAGAGGCTACCATTGTTGGAGTTTGTTGTTGTTGGCGCCATTACATGGAGGTGTTATAGCGAAATGAAGTGAGGTGCACGTGCTCATTCCGTTGGACTCACACATCCTCCAAATCAAGTCACAAAAGGGAGATTGAGTTGTGAGTGATATTTTTTGTTTGAAGTTGTGAGTATTTATTTTATTCAAGTTGTGTGAAGTGGTTATATGTGTGTCTTTTTCAAGAATGTTGATGAGATGCAAATGGGCATATGTAATGGGCTTGTAATAGTGGGCATATGATTGGTGAGAGTATTCTTGATATTTTTATAAAGCATTTTGAATGTTTTTTGTACCTGATTGAATGTTGTAAGGGGTGCATGATCGGTTGTACCCGACACCCAAGTTTTTGGTCCAAGTTGTAATGCTTAGCCATAGGCAAGATAAATTCCCCAGGTTTGTTGTAAGCCCTGTTAGTAAGGCATAAACAGGCATATGTGTTGTAGCGCAGAAGCGCATGTGATCACAGGATGTGATACTCTCTCATAGGCAGAGAGGTTGTTGTATCAAGTTGTGGAATTAACCACTAGGGTAGGTACGAGGGTGGCAGGTGTACTCGTATGCTAGCTTGATGTTGAATCAGAGACTTTGGATCTTCGATTCAAGGTGGGGATGTGAGATGGAAGAATCTCAAAGTGTGAGACCAAGTTGTGAGTCTTAGAGTRTGAGGRACCAAGTTAYGTTTAAGGGAGAGTTTAACATTGATGARCSATGTAGCTGAAAMCAATTCCTAGAGAACTAGYGGTTACAGCGGCAGATGACCCATGTATTCCGGTAGATGGATTGTGTTTTATATGGACATCAATAATTATATGYAGGTACAAGRTRCAAGAGRAAGCAAAAASAAAGTTCAAGGATGAAGYCYGTAGTAAAGCAARCTCAAGTGAAAAATTGAAGCCATGACAATGATGAAGATATGACCACAAAGATATTTAGATAAGTAGTCATTAAGGGAGAGTGTTGGAATATATAATTCCTACTTATCTAATATGATGTATTAAGAAGTAGAGTCAATCTCTAAGTGAGTTGTGTGATCTTATTATTAAGAGTTTGTTAGGGAGTTGGATTTATGAGATCCTAGATTCATGTTTATGGTTGAGATATTTGCTCAACCTCTCATCCTATAATTAGAATAAGTTAAATCTGATAATTATTAGTGAGTTCTATATAATGAGCCACAAATGTATTATATCACTGATTCAAGTAATCTAATAATCATGTCTCTCTCTTTTGTTATTTGATCTTATATGAAATGTCTCTTTTACTAATAGATGGTATTCTAATTTAAAAATTATTACTTGAATTCTTTAATTATTCTACCAAATAACCTCATCCTTTATCCTTTATTATTTTTTATCATAGACTTATTAACTATACTCTCTATTTATTCACTAACTTAAGGTAGTCTACCCATCTTAATCATGAAACGATCCTTCCACACACATACACATATATATTCATTAGTTTACATTCTAATCTATATCAAGATTTTGATGATAACACCGATCATAATCCTAATTTAATTTTCAAGGTTGCAAACAAATCGGTGACGACCATACAAAATTTTAATTCGAATGGTAAAATTTATTTCTACAATGTCCCCTCTAGTTTCCAATGTTGCCATTTAATTTGGTAGCAAGCATCATAATCTTCACATTAATTTGGCAGGGACCCTAACATATTAAATTCCAGAATGCAACTAAATCGCAGCGGATAACAAAATTCTAAATTTCGTATTTTAAGTATCTTGGCAGCGACCATACGTATTCAATTCAAGATTGCACTTATGTTTAACTTGAAATTTAATTCCGGAAAGAAAATTTAAGTTTGCAACGACTCTACAGGTTTAATTGTGAGAATTTACACTTAAAACACAGAGACCAAATAAAAATTCAACTTTCCGAATTGCAATAAGATTTTCCAGCGATTAATGAAATCTTAAAACTTCAGATTTCAATTAAATTCATAGAGACCAAAAGAAATTCCTAACTTTCCGGGATTACAAATAACTTCCAATGACCATGCGAAAATTTAAATCGTGATATGTAGTTAGATTTTACAATGATCGACAAATTCCAAACTCTAAACTTGTAAATTGATTACAACGTCTAGACGGATTCCAATTTCCATATTGTAATAGTTTACTGAGACAAACGAATCCTAAAACATGTTTTGCTATTTAAAAAGGTAGCGATTCATGTAAAAAAAAGACCCGACGGGATTCTAGTTTATGAATTAGTAATTATATCACTAAGACTAAAAGTATTTTTAAAATTTGTATTGTAATCAAGTTTACGAAAGAAACCAACAATAATAGCTCAAAGGGTTGCTTCGCAAGTAAGACTTTCTACTCTTTCCACGAGCTTGGTATCCCAATTCTCACAAGTGAAACACAATCCATAAAATTTTGACAGCATAACATTACCAAACAGAAGTGAGATCCATTTCCCTTCTACCACATTTGTTTTATAGAAAAATCCCCAATAATACATGTTCTCATGGACAATTAATTATATTTTTAATTAATTTAATTAAGATTATTCACCCACACACTTGTCACACTCTCCCAAGTTGCACAAGTAATTACCATTTTTATTTTACTTAAAAAACCATTTTCCCTCACATTTCCCAATGTGTTCCTATTTTTTCTCTTAGTTGTTCCTTTGTTCCCCAAATTTTCATTTAATAAATGTCTCCTAACTAAATCTTAGTTAGAGTTGGATTATGAGTGTTCTTCTAGTTAAACTAGTGGTAGGTTGACTCAAGATTCTATTCCATGTGTACTCCTATTCTCTCATATTATTATTTCTTCTATTTTTAAAAGTCCAATTTATTAATTTCATGCACACATGTGCATTTTATTCAACCTTTAAATTTTATTCCCTTTTTTCCTAGAGTTTGATTATATTCTCAAATCTTATAACTTATGTCATAATTCATCTAGTTCTTTATTTAAATTTAGACTTAAACTTAAGCTTAGACTTTTGTTAGGATTTATAATTATAATTTACTGTTTAATTAATTATTTTATTCTAAACAAGTCTAATTATTTCAATGTTTTGTACGCCACCTAGATTTATTGACTCAAGTTTTAAATTACTCGACGTTTCTTTCAAGATGCACCTTTGTGCTCCAAGGGTGCCACTCGCCTTTGAATGGTTTTGAAATTTTTTCCAATCCATGGAGTCAATACTCCATTCGATCGACCTTGTGAGAGACTAAGGGCTTCTAAGGAATAAGGATTCCGCCTTATTGTGCGCTCTTTAAAATATTCATGAGCGACTGTCTCAGTCTTCCCTCACAACATCATGTTCCTGTCAAACTAGGTAATTGTTACGCTATTGTTTTGTCCATGACGAGAGTGCTAGTAGGTTGTGACAGGGACACTGCCAAAACTATGGACACTACGTAGGGAAAGCTACCATGCAAAAGGTATTGCGTGTAGGGTTATGGTGGCCAATATTTCACGAGGATTCAAAGGAATACTACCAGAACTGTTATGTTTGTCAAAGAGTTGGGAAACCATCGATGAGGGATGAAATTCCATTGAGACCTTAACTAACTTTACAAGTGTTTGATAAATGGGCAGTAGATTGCAGGTCCCATTAATCCACCAAAAAGAAGATTATGAGCCAAATATATTATCACAACGATGGAATACTTGACCAGATGGGATTAGGAAACACCAATAAAGGATTGCAGCAAAGAGATTGCAACGCAATTTTTATTTGAACATGTAGTAACAAGGTTTGGATGTCCAAGAATATTGATGAGTGAGAAAGGGACTCACTTCATTAACAATACAATTGAGGCGATGTTTGAAGAATTTAAGATACATCACCAGAAGAGAACCCCTTATCACCCTCAAGAAAATGGAATAGTGGAAGCCTTCAATGAGATTTTGGAGAATGCCTTGACAATAGTTTGTAACGTGAACATAAATGATTGGGATTTGAAGGTACCAATGGTCCTTTGGGCTTATAGAACTACATGCAAGAAGCTAACAGGGAAGCCACCCTTTATATTGGTGTATGGATAGGAAGCAATAGTTCCCTTAGATTATTTGATACCAATTCTGTGAATTGTAGTAATTACAGATATGACAAGAAGGGGTATGTTCAGGAAAATGTATGAATTACCTTACTCAATAATTTTCGAATCTTGCATGGCTAGGACAAGATAGTCAGGAATATCACCGATGGTTTTATAGCATCAAACATATTCTCCCAATCCTCAAGTATTAATTACAAGTGTTTAGGCTGATTTATTAATGAAAATAATGTTGTAATATAAAATAAAATTTATATAATTTTTTGAAATATACGCAGATTACATAAAGTAAACATGGAGATCAAAAAGAAAAAAGTAACCAAGTCATAAATACACATATATGAGACAAAATAGAAATCTGATTTATTTCATTCTGAGATATCAAAAATGTTTTTCTCTTTACAAAACCCCTGCGAGGGCATGGACCAAAGTCTAATTTATAGATCCCCGATGAACACCATACAAAAGGACTCCGACAATAAAATAAAATTAAAATTTATAATTTGGATCAACTTGCCACAACTGTTGCCAATTTAACTTTGCAAAATATCCTTTATCAGCTAAGAAACTTAATTCACAAACATACAAGAATACACAGACTATCAAGGATGGATCAAAACCTCCAAGACAAGCGTCTGAAGAGTTTGGTTCAGTTTTGAGCCTTGATGCCTACAATAACACCCTGCTGTGAAAAAGAGAATTAAGCTTTGAATAAACTCAAGAATGAATGAAAACTAAAACTATCTCATGAAACCAAAAGAAAAAACCTTAGTCTTTCTTTTTCCTTCTATTCTCCCTTGTTTCTTCTTCTCATTAAGATTTTATTCTTTCCAAATAAGTTGAAGTAGTTCAACTACTTTCTTTAGTTAATTTAGTTTGACTTAACTAATTAGTTTAGGAGAAATAAATAATAACAATGTAGTTAAGGGTCTTTAATTAAAAATAACTAGGTAGGTGGGACCCCTTGTGACTCCTATCATTTATTCTTTTCAAATCATAAAATATAACACAAAATGATAATCATTTTAACACATGCCACCCTTGTAGTTCCCTTAAATATATTTCAAACTGAATATCTAAATATTAGAAATAATTTATATCATATCCAAAAACTATATAAATATCCATATTATCCACATTATCCACAAAACACCAAAATAGAGCTTGTTGTCCAAGCATTTTGAAAGCCACTAGCACTATCTTCATCAACTCAAATCATAAAAACACATAATCTAAAACCATACTTGCCACTCTGGGAGGAAATTTTTCTTTTTTTACTGTTGTCCCCCTTTGATTTTCCAGAAGTAGCCCGTGGTTGATTAGAACCTTGAGGTTGTATATCATTGATCACATGGGAACAATCATCCGTCAGATGCATGCGGGAAGACTCATATTTTGAGGGATCATTTGAGGGAGAAGAAGGGGAGGCAACTAATTTTTCTCTATCTTGCATAGGTTGGGGCATATCAGTTTTTAGTCTTTTACTAGCATGTGAAGATTGAACAGAAGATTGCACATGAGAAATATGGACATTGGGATTGACAGGCGGTGGGAGAGGCAATGACACATTGGCCCAACCATGATGGTGAGAGACAACTGGTTTGACAATCTCTTTCCATCCATCATTTGCAGGGACTTCTGGTTATAAGGACACATGTGGAGGAACGAGAATTCTAGGGATGTTTTGAGGAGTATGGAAATGAGGTATTTCTGGTTGAGGGTGCACTATTCCATGAACAATCTAGTTAAAGAACCCATATTGGAACAAATGGTTAAATTCTTGGGGATCAACATCAAAATGGATGGAAAATCTAGGCCTTCTAGGACCTTGGTTACAATTTCCCTTGCCTCTGTTATTTATTACATGGCTACTCCTACTGAAGAATCTCATCCTGTAGCAACAGTTCGTAAGAAATCAAGCTCTTAATAAACCATACATGACACTCTTCTTACATGAATAAAAAATTGGCTCAAAAATTGACACGAGATACATGGAAATCCATCCATAACAAACCATTTATTAATCACCAAGTGAACATGGGGTGATAGGGTTTGTTATCACACAAACTTGTCAGGATCTCGTGGGTTTGTAGTTTCTACCTAAGTCTATAGTTTTTCTCTGCCTTTTTCCTTTTCGTCGACCAAATCTTAAGTTTTTCCCTTTTCGGCTTGTAGTTCTCTCTGCGTTTGCCCTCGATCATTTGAACGACCTTTTGTTTTATGTAGTCCTACCTGAGAGGTCTCGGACCCAAGCTCTTCTATTTTCTCTAGGTTTGATCAATTCCCTCTTTACCTCTATCACTAATCCGTTTTCTTTCCCGAGCCCTCAGCCAGTCATCCAAGTATTTTTTTACAAAGGCCTCAGCCATAAGTACAAAGAACAACACTTAGAGCGGTCTGATGTGGACTCAAATCAAGCGAGCGAGAAAGTTCAGTTTGGCGAAGGAATTTTCATTTCAAAGTTCAAAGATCGACGATGAATAATAATCACAGGAATCAGGAGTTCGGAACATTTTTGAAGTTATTTGTAAAATATCCAAACCCCCAAAATCCGAAATCAGCAGGAGTCGTCCGATTCAAAAGGACGTGTGGCACTAGATCTTAATCGCAAACAAAGTCATTTTGGGAAAGAAGAAGTGAGGAATGCACAGATTTCCCAAGTCCTGAAATTTCGAAGACCCGAAGTCTTGAAATGCCGATATTCATCTGGGTTGTCCGATTCAAAGGGGCACATGGCACTTGATCCGAGAAATCGTGATTTCATGACTCAAATTTTTTAGCATGGAGAACAACGTAGGTTTGCGAAATGGGAAGTCGTGAAACATCCAGGAGTTGAGACCATAATCACAACCCATGGTTGTATAGGAAGCAGGGCCATAAATAAGGATAACTGCCTATTGAGGAGTGAACGACTAAGGTTTTTGAGCAAGCATCCTGGACGTTAATTCCAAAGAAAATCCAACCATCAATTCAGATGACTATTTCACAGATTCGAGCATTGGGATATTTGAAATCAAGTGGAGTGAAGATTCCCAAAATGAGAAGTCCCAAAATTTCACATAGGAAGCCCCAGGTCATTACCCAAGGTCGCATGAAGAAATGGAGAGGAGCCGCACTAGAAGCCGAGAGCACCCGTATTATTCAAAAAGGAATATTTGTGTGGTCTCGAGGTGCTGAGATTGACTTGAAGGAGTCATGAATGTCTCATGGAGCGTTCATGGGTGTCATGATTCATACCAATATCGATGAAAGTATTTAATGGAAATGGGGGAGGTGGTTGAAACCTCGTTTCACCCAATAAATGAAAAGCATGGAAAATTTGTTTGTGGAGGCAGATTGTCAGTACAAAGTTCCCTTGTCAATGGATTTCTTGCAAATCTTATACCGATTTGATCTTGCAAATATTATACCGATTTAATCTTGCATCTGACAGAAGAATGTAAGTGCAGCCTAGAATAATAAGATGCAAACTTCGAGCCTTGAATGCAGTGACCAGAGAATGCCCCTAGTGGGAGCAATATGTTCTGAGTATAAATAGTTAATTTTGGTATTTTGTTATGGTCGATGGTTGAGCTACGCTCTCGTGTTATAAAGTTTTAATGAAGCCTTTGGTTCTCTGGTTATGTATTGTTACTTGAGACTTCTTGTTTAATGACAGTAAGCTTTCTCCTTCATCTCTTTTGCCTCTGATACTAAAATACTCGGGCATGGATGATCCAGTTGAGTTGTTGTAACTATATTGTGATGTATGTTTGATCTCAGTCTAGTTATAATTTCATCTAGTTTCCTAAAAATCAGAATCAAAGAGGATCTTGTTTCCTGAGTTTTTCCTCCATAGGCTGCTGGAAGACCAGATTTCCATAGCAAACCTTTACACCGTCCTCAATTTCTTCCTCCTACTCACCCTTACTACAACTTACTGACTGAAGTTAAATCAATATCTCATCTTCCTATGCATACTAGCCTAGTTTTATGAGTTAAATTGATATTACCCTGACTTTGCATCCATTTGACCCCCTTAAATTTATTCATTATGACATACAAACTGATGGGTACTGGGCTTACCTCCCCTACAATTAGGAGGTGATTTCTAGTGATAACATTTATGGCATCGTTGTCGGGGATGAATTGAATATTTTCCCTGGGATAAAACGACAATGAGATTCTGATTCTGAAGGTGCATAAGATATCATAACCATTAAAGATTGCAACCTACACCTAGCAACTCCATTGATGAGAATCCACTATTTTAGCTATGGTTTCCAGAGGCAGACACATGAGGTCTACTCCACAACTGTCTTTAGTGACACCTGAAGCTGATCCAGAGAAAATTATCAGAAGACAAAATACCCTTCAGGAGGGTACTTCTACTTCTGAACCATGTAATTCTGGTAATTTTCATTATTCTCCTATAGCAACTCCAGTAGCTGTTTCTCATTTTCCTATTACACCATCTGTTGGGGCTTCTAAAATATTAAATTTTGGGAGTTTTCCTACTAATTTCCCCTCTCCCAGTTTCACTACTCCTCCTCTTGTTAAAGTTGTTTCTTTCACAAAGGGGGAAACCTCTATTCCCTCAAGCCCTGTAGTTTTTTCCTCAAATCCACTATTGCTTCCTTTCCCTCCCGGAGGCTCAGTTCTAGCCTCCCCTGTTCACGCTACATCCCCTCTTGGTTCTCCTCCAGATATCATCGCTATGGTAGGTGCTAATCCTCCTAGGAATAGAATGGATTCCATAGTGGCTGCAAGATATGACCCTCTGGTCTACCTCAGCCAATGAATTCTCTTCCTGCTAGAGATTACCTCAAATACATGCCCAAATTTACTGGAGAAGAAGACATAATTGTTGAAGAACACCTTGTTGCCTTGTACAGGTATGCAGACAATCTAAATATTGAAAATGAGGATGTGTGGATGAGATTCTTTGTCTAGAGTCTTGATGGTGAGGCTAAGAAATGGTTTAGGGGGTTGACCCCTGGATCCATTGTTGGGATTGAGGCTTTAGATGATGTTTTCTTGAGACAATGGGGGAATAAAAAAGACTTTATGTATTATATCATGGATTTTGGGTCCCTAAAGAGAAAAGAGGGAGAATCTGTCTTTGATTTCTTCAAAAGATTAAAAAAAATGTACAATAATATCCCTACTGAGATAAATCCTATAAAAGACTCTACCAAAATTACTTGTGCTAGTACTTTTGACCCTGATTTCTTCCTCCCATTGAGAGAGAAAAGAGCTACTTCCTTGGCTCATATGCAATATGCAGCCTTGGAAGTAGAGTCCAACATATTGGCAATTGACAGACTCAGGAATAAAGCTGACAGTGACAGAGGAAGGGGGAGATCTGAAGCCTCAACATTCGGTTCCTCTGCGTCCCATCCTCAAGTAGATGAATTGAACAAGCTAGTAAAGTCTCTTTCTACAGAGATGGGGAATATTAAATTTGAAGGGAAGCAGATTTATAAGAGTGCCCAAAATACTGATAATAGGGGTAAATTCAGAAGACCAAATACCGCTCCTCAGATACTCCCAAGAGAGCCTAGAAACATAGATAGGGATGATCATAAAATCCAAATCCCTCTCCAAAATAACCTCGTTGCTGATGAGGAAGGAGAGGAAGAAGATATTGATCCTGAAATCCATTGTATTGGAGACACATCCCCTATCCCCCATTTAACTCAATCTGCATACGAGGAGTCTCTCATGGACAAACAAATAAATGAGTTGAGTAAAGGGGAGAAAACCAATAGTAGTATAAATAAATATAGCCTCAGGTCTAAGAAGAAAGAAGGGAAGTCTGACAACCCTGATCAACCTTCCAGAGGAGAGAAACCTACTAAAGACGTAGCCAACAACAACAAGGATAAGAAAACACATAACCCCCCATCAGTAACCAAAGGTATTGTCCCAAAAGTGAGAGAAATTCTGAAGCCCCCTCCTATTTTAACTTTGAGCATGAAATTCAAAAGATCAGAATCCCTATACCCCTTTCAGAGTTGGTCAAGCACGAATATTTTAAAAGGTCCCTCTCTAAAATATTGCAGCCCGAGCCTTCATCTTATTCCACAGACTCAGTAAACCTTCAAGATGAAAAGTCAATAGTCATTCTAGGTCCCTTGATAGAAAATAAAGATGATTCTTTCCCGCCCTTCTACAACTCACTGAACATACATGACAAGGTGTTTCATAATTGTTTGATGGACTCAGGGGCATCTCATAATCTCATGCCCAAAATTGTCATGGATGAAGTTGGATTCAAAATCACAAAAGATTATCATGGTTTTTATTCTTTTGATTCAAGGAAGGTACAATTTCTTGGTGTCATCAAAGATATGGTTGTAACCTTGTTTCAGTTGCCCACGAAAAGTGTGGTAATGGATATTGTGGTCGTTGATGTTCCCCCCAAGTTCGACATGCTATTGTCAAGATCTTGGATAAAGAGACTTGGGGGAACCTTGCAGATGGACCCCACATATGCTACCATTCATGTGTTTGGGGGAGGAGAATAGAAGACTATACATAGAAGCTCAGTTGTCCGATATTATTAGTGATGAAGCAGACTCCACCAACCATCCTATTTTCTCACTTGATACTTATTTGGGATCCAACTTATTGCAACTCACTGATGCCCCTGAACCCCCTCTTGAAATCATAAAGAAATCCCTTAATCTTTGTGAATATTCTCTTCTAATTACCTCTATTTACAAAATGTTCTTTAATGGAGCCTATTCTAAGGAAGGTGTTGGTGTTGGGGTGGTATTTGTTTCTCTTGTTCAAGAAATTATATCTCTATCATACAAGTTATAATTTGAAGCTACCAATAATGTGGTAGAATATGAAGCTCTTGTTTTGGGTTTGAGGGCTGCAGAAGACATGGAAATTGAATAAATATTAGTGTTTGGGGATGTTGAGTTAATTGTCCATCAGATTAGAAATATTTATCAGGCCAAGCACCCTTGGCTCAGAAGTTACAAAAATGAAGCATGGGATTTAATTGACAGTTTTTTCTTTGCTTTCAACATTTCATTTGTTCCGAGAGAAGAGAATTCCATGGATGATTCTCTGGATGTTTTAGCAAGTAATTTCAGAGTCCTTTGCCACCTAAACTCAGGTATGATGTAGAAGTGAAATATATACCCACTATACCTGAGAATGTTAAGAATTGGAAAGTGTTTTAGGATGATCTTGAAATCAAAATATTCCTGGACACTATTGATGATTTTTCTGTATTACACATTGATCAAGATCATGATTATGAAATAAATCCTCATGACGATGTTTTTCTGAGCAAAATTTCTTATCATCATATTATCCAGTTTCCCAGTAACCATATCCCAAAGGGACTTGTTCCTTTGGAAAGACTATTTGACACCAATTATGTGGCCGTAAAAGGTAAATTCTCAAATCAATATGGTGATGTAGATGTGTGCAATATTGGTACGGAGAAGGATCCTAAATTTGTCAAGTTGTCAAGCAGTCTGTCAAAGGAACAAAGGACCGAGTACGCCGAGATGTTAAAATAATTCAATGACGTGTTTGCCTGGACATATGAATATCTCATAACATATGACACCAGTGTCATTGAGCATAAGATCCTATTGAAAGATGCGGCTAGATCGTTTAGGCATAAATTAAGACAAATAAATCCTATGTTGCTGCCTGTTATGGAAAGGGAGGTAAATAAGCTGTTGGATGCCCAAATCATTGTCCCTTTGAGGTATTTTGAGTTGGTAGCCAACCTGGTCCCAGTAAGAAATAAGAATGGATAAATCAGACTTTGTGTCGATTTCAGGAACCTGAGCATAAGCTCTAAGAAGTACAAGTATCCTTTGCCAAAGATGGAACACATATTGCAAAGGGTGGTAGGTGCATCTAGGATGTCCATGATTGATGGATTTTCTGGCTATAATAAGATTTTTCGTCCTTCCTGAAGACAGATAAAGACAACCTTCACCACTCCTTGGGGTACATTCATTTATGCTAAGATTCCCTTTGGATTGATGAACGTAGGGGAAAGCTTTCAGCGAGCTATGGACATCGCCTTCATTGGAGAAAACGAAAAATTTGTAGTCATCTATCTGGATGAAATTACAGTGTTTTCCAGATCTAATAAAGAGCATTGTTATCATCTGAGAAATGTCTTCATGAAATGCAGAAGATTTGGTCTCTCCCTAAATCTCAAAAAATCTCTATTTTCCATGCAAGAAGGAAAATTGTTGGGACACATAGTATCAATTGAGGGGGTCGAAATTGATTCAATCAAGGTAGAAGCTATTCAAGCCTTGCTACTTCCTCGATCCAAGAAGGAAGTCTAGTCTTTCTTGGGAAAAATTAATTTTCTCAAAGATTTGTTTCAATTTTTTCCAAATTAGTGAAGCATATCACAACCATGCTCAGGAAGGGGAATGAAGTAAAATGGACTGCTGAGTCTAGAAATGATTTTGAACAAATCAAGAAGGCCTTGAATGAGGCACCTATGCTTATCAGTCCCGATTACTCCAAAGATTTTTTGATTTTTTCCTTTGCTTCTTTTGATACAGTGGCAACTGTTTTATTGCATAAGAACATTGAAGGGCTAGAGTAGCCTATTTAATTTTTTAGTAGGGCATTGAGAGACGCAGAGATAAAATATGACATCATGGAAAAACAAGCCTATGATTTGGTAAAATCCCTCAAGGCTTTCAGGATCTATGTCCTACATTCAAAGGTTATTGCATATGTTCCTTCAGCTTCTATGAAGGAGATTCTCATTCAACCTGACATAGATGGGAGAAGGAGCAAGTGGATTGCCAAAATCCTTGAATTTGATCTATAAATAAATCCCACCAAACTAGTTAAAGGCCAAGGTTTAGCCAAGATATTGGATGAATCTAATAGTAGATTTTTGGGGGTTAACTTCATCAGCACACGCTTAGAAAATCAGCAAACCGAGTTGTCTCATACAGGCCCACAAGTCAGCCCTCCATTGGCAGGATGCCCCTGGTACAAAGATATTATATTTTTTCTACAAAAGTTGTGACCTCCATATGGCATGGGAAAAATCAAGGGAAGAGATCTTAAGATCAAAGCAATTAAATATTTCCTTATTGATCAAGTTTTGTATTGGAAAGATCCCCTAGGAGTTCTTTTGAGATGTTTATACCCATAAGAGGCCCAAAAGGTTATGTTTGATTTTCATGACAACCTATGTGGGGGACATCACTTCTGGAGGACTACAAACTATATGATTCTCAAGATTGGGTATTTATGGCCTACTCTATTCACCGATGTCTGTGCAAAAATCAAGGCTTGTGTTAAGTGCCAGAAATTCTCCAGGAAGCAGCAACTCAATTCCTTACCATTAAAACCTAGTGTAGCTTCACGACCTTTTCAGCAGTGGGGCCTAGAATTTATTAGGGAAATCCATCCTGCTTCAAGTGGTCATCACAGATGGATATTGACTACCACAAATTACTTTACCAAGTGGATAGAATCCATCCCCACAAGGAGTGCTTCTCACAGGGTAATCATTGGTTTTCTAGAGGATATTATAGCAAGGTTTGGTTGTCCGAAAAGAATTGTCACTGATAACGCTGCATCCTTCAAGGAAAAACCATTGATCCAGTTTTGTGAACAATTTGGAATTTCACTGATTCACTCAACTCCTTACTATCCCCAAGGGAATGGAATGGCAGAGTCCTCTAACAAGAGCCTTATAAAAATTATCAAAAGACTGCTAGAGGACAACACAAAAGCGTGGGATTCGAAGCTCAAGTTTGTTTTGTGGGCTGACAGAGTGACACCAAATATATCTCTTGGCGTCTCTCCTTTTAAACTTGTGTATGGAGTTGAGGACATTTTTCCTTCTCAGCTCTCCTTGTTAGTCGAAAAATTCTTCCAACATCACCAAGGGGAGCTTGATGATATGATAAGAAGAATACAATAGTTGGTATAAGTGGAGAAAACTAGAGAGAAGATACTGAACAAAGCGCATGAACATCATCAGAAGATCAAGCAAGCTTTTGACAGAAAGGTGAGAAAAGAGGATTTCCATCTAGGAGATCTAGTACTCAAATGGGATGCACCCAAACAGGACAAGGGAAAGCATGGTAAATTTGAAGCCCTCTGGATTGGACACTTCAAGATCTCTGAGAAGTTTCCAAATAACACTTACATGTTACACAATTTGGAGGAATGTGAAGTTTTTTTTTTTTAAGTAAGAAGTATTGTATATTAAAAACCTTCCAAAACCAAAGTGGAATTCCAAAATAAAGAGATAGTCATACTGTATTTACTGGACTGCCCCAACAGAGGGGAAACCAGTCCATCCAACAGAAGAGTCAAGCATAAGTAGTGCGATAAACTAAGAAAAATAGTCTTAGACAAACTGGTCCCCAGTTAAAACTAAAAGAAACTATCAAGACTGCAAATAAAACTATAGGCCTAGACATCTGGCAGATAACCTGGCCAGGTGGCATGGAGGTCCCCCGTCCAAGGTTCCTCCTCGACATATGTCACTTGGTCCTCCCATTACACATAAAATTTCACATTGCTCGCGGTTCTATTGGCATCTGTCGTTGTATCCTGCTGCGGTCGCCTTGCCGAGTCCACCTCCACGGTCATGGTCTCGCGCCTGGCCTGCTTCAACCCATTCTCTTCTAAGCGTTGTCCCTTGGCGTTTCCACCAGCGGTTCCTGCACACGGTTCCTCCACTGAAGTCGTTCCTACCGGGTTCGAGGGGAAAGCCTCATTCATGGAGGAGAGAAGCTGAATAAGGGCCATCACCTTTTCGTCTGTGGCCTGCAGGAAAAATTGGAGGTCCTCCACCCCCTGGCGAAGTTCAAAGACCAGTCCGTAAAGGATGGCCAGGATTTCTCTGAGCTGCGCGCCATTGAAGGAGTCAGAATACTGGTATTTAGAGTTCCCAGGATTACAAGGAGGAGGAGGCGTGCCTCCTGAGTTCATTAGAGAGTCAACCAGTGGGGCTGGCTCAACCAGTGGGGAGGCGATATGGAGACGCGAGGAGGAGCTCGGCATCCGGGGGATGATTGCTAGATAATTCAATTGTGAAATCGGCGGAGTGGGAGAGGGAGAAATGATGGGCTCGGGCTGGAGGGGAGGGGAGGAGCAGATGGAGGGTGAGTCAGGAGGCGAGACCGAAGGTCGGTGAGGTTTCCATGGAGAACCTCACCGCGGCCTCCCCCTCGGGCGTGACATAAGGTGGTTCTGGTAGCTATCCAAAGAAAATAGGTGCACCAGGTAGAGGTAAAAGGCGTGGAGGCGAGTAGGGGATACAGAGAGCAAGACAATTCAAACAGGATCATGCCATGGCCACGAAGGGAGGAGACCTTCGACACGCGAGAAAAGACGAGGGACGCACATCAGTAGCCAAGCCATGGGAGGACGCACTTAAGGAGATGAGGACTGCATAAATGCGCTTTCACGTCATAGTAGGAGCAATTTAATGCTGGAGGAGGGTGGTGGGCGGTGGCACGAGCCCGTCACATGGCTCCGTGCCCCGGTGGCTGGTGCCTGCCTCCATTGTATGCCAAGTGTGCCACACTAGCACCCCATCTGGGGGAGAGTCCATTGTTCCAGCTTTGTGGATACAATGCTAGAGAATAGGGTGAGGAAGATCTAGGGTTGAGTTTCATAGGAGTTCTGGTCCACTCCAATTGGTACCCAAATTAGCTAGTTCATCCGCAACTTGATTCACCTTCCTCTTGATGTGAGCAGGAAGGACAGCCTGATTTGGTTGTAGTAAATTTGTGATGATCTGTAGCCCATGTGATAGTCTCCAACTAGGCGTTGTTCTGTTCAGGTTCGCTCCATTTAAAATTCTTCACAACAGGTTGATGATGATTTGAGAGTCCCCCTCGACGATTAGCTTGGTGAAACTGTTTTTGATGGCTAATTGCAGTCCTTTAATAAGACCCCAGAGTTCTGCTGCATTGTTCGTGGAATGACCGAGGAAGCCTGCGCTTATGAGAAGGATGTGCCCATGATGGTTACGGAAGACTACCCCATAGCCTGCTACTCCTGGATTGCCTTTAGAGGCCCCGTCAAAATTGAGTTTGATGAAATCCTGTGGGGGAGGAGACCAAAAGAAGGGGATTCTAGAAGGGGAGGGAGAAGAGGAGGGGAGAGCCTAAAGAGAAGGAAGTGGAGTCCAATGCCGAAGGATGGGGAGTTCGGAGGGAGTGTTGGTCAAGTCTGCGTCAGAACACATCTGAAGGGGGAGAGTTTCCATGATGTTACGATGGCATTGATGCCACGGGAGAGAGATGCTTCTAAAAAGTCATCTATTCTTTTCTTTCCAAGTTTTCCAAAGGATAAAGCCTGGAAGAAGTTGCCAAATACGATTAAGGAGGGGGGAGTGGAAAGCTTGGTCCCTCCAGTTTGTTATGGTCTCAAAGATGCTATCTCTGTTGCGGTCCGAGGTGCACATGATAAGCGCCACTTGATCCCAGATTTGAGCAGTGTAAGGGAAAGAGTTGAGGAGATGGTTCATGGTTTCCTCTGTCTCTCCACAAAGTCTGCATATAGAGGGCCCAACAAAACCCCTTTTCGAGAGGTTATTCCAGGTTAGGATGCTTGAATGGGAGACGAGCCAAAGGAAGAGGGTGATTTTTGGCCAGTGTTTAAGACTCCAAATTTTGTGCCAAACTGTCGTAGTCGAGAGGGGGTCTATTTGAGTTTTGGCCTGGTAGGATTCTCGCGTGCTGAAGGTGCCCTATGGCATGTATCCCCATCGGAGGATATTCTCCCCCGCAATTTTGGGAATTTTCCATTTGGCCAGCTCTTCTTTCCAAGGCGCCAGGTCCACATGCGCCTCCATGTTAATGCGTTCCCTATCCAAGTGCCAACAATGCCAGGTGTCCTCCGGGGGATTGTCCTGCCAATAGTCAGCTACTCTTGTCATGCATGCTCGTGTAGCTTGGGTGCAGATGTCTCGAGCCCAATCCTCAGTGTCCAGAACTGGTCATTGTTGCCAGGAATCTTTCCAGAAAAGAGCAGTTTCCCCATTTCTGATTTCCCAGAAGGCATGCCGAGTCACCAGCTGTGTGTTCTACTTGGCCGCTGTCCAAATTAAGGAGGCCGGGTTGTCCCCATTCCACTGAATTAGGTTCTTGTCTACCACATTTGGAGCGTATTTCTTCCTCCAAAGTCTGGCCCAGAGATCCTTGGGATTTTTTAACCATTGCCACCAAATTTTGGCGCTTAGAACCTTGTTCATTATGAAGGGATCCCGTAATCCCAAGCCTCCTTGCTCCTTTGGTCGACATTGTTTGTCCCAACTGACTAACGCTATTTTATTCCCTGTGTTGAGACCTTTCCAAATGAAGTTTCTTTGTAAGCTTTTGATGGTTGTGAGGATGAACTTTGGGGCAGCTAGCGCTGAAAAAGAATAAATCGAAAGGGCCTGAAGAACAGCCTGGAGGAGAGTAAGACGACTGGGAAGGTTTAAGGCTCTGAAGGTCCAGGAGGAAAGCCTCTTGGTAAAGGATGATAAAAGATGTTCCCGGGAGGAGTTCCGGAGGGCATTGTCAATCAAGGGAATGCCAAGGTATTTGGACGGAAGGGAGCTTTTGTTGAAACCTAAGATAGCAGAGATATGGCGCTGGATCATAGGGGGTGTATTGAAGAAGAAGATTTGGGATTTATCCTTGTTGCAGTCCATACTTGAGGCATCTAAGAAGGTTTGGAGGATCTCTAGGAGAGAGTTGGCTTCATGGATAGTTGGGCTTCCCATCAAGAGGGTGTCATCCACAAATTGGATGTGTGAGATAGGGGGGGAGATGCCATGCAAGGGTAGACCTTTCAGAAGGTTGTTTTCGACTACTGCATGGATCGAGCGACTAAGACCCTCATCCAGGAGAGGGGATCTCCCTGTCTAATTCCTATTGAGGGGGAGAAGGGTCACGAGGGAACACCATTAATGAGAAGAGAGAAGAAAGACGAGGAGGTTAGATTCATAATCCAACTCACCCAGCTCTGATCAAATCCAAAAGCTAGGAGAATTGCTCGCATATATTCCCAGCTTATCTTGTCAAAGGCTTTAGAGAGGTCTAATTTGAGGAGCATACCTGGAGTTTTGGTCTTCTAAAGAGAGTGAATCACTTCATGGGCTAGGATTATGCTGTCCAGGATTTGTCTTCCCTCAACATATCCTGATTGCTCTGGGGATATGATTGACGGTACGATAGGATTGAGTCTACTGGATATCACTTTTGTGAGGAGTTTGTAGATGACACTGCAAAGAGATATAGGCATGAACTGCTTGGGGTGATGTGCCTGCCCCTGTTTGGGAACTAAGGTGAGGAAAGTAGCATTGAGAGCCTGGAGGACCTGTCCAGTGGCTCTAGAGTCTTCCAAAATTTCCCAGACCTCTGTCCTGATCATCGGCCAACAATTGTGGAAAAAATCATTGGTGAAGTTGTCGGGTCCAGGAGCCTTGCATTTAGGGGTGCCTTGAAGCACTTGGTCCACTTCCTCAATTGTGAAGGGCCAGAGAAGTGCTGAGTTTTGCTCCTGGGTAACGAGGGAGGGCACATGCCACGTAACCTTATTGATGGCTTCATGTCTATCCGGGAGGGGTTCTGTAAGGAGGTTTTGAAAATAGTTGATCAAGGTTGTTTCCATGTCCCCATGGGAGTGAATGGATTCCCTTCCATCTGAGATGAGATGCGTGATCTTATTGGAGTGTCGTCTTTGGATGACAGTTCTGTGAAAGAATTTGGTATTGCGTTCCCCTTCCTTGAGCCATTGGATACACGATTTCTGCTTCCATAAGATCTCTTCTTGTCTTTTCCTGGCTTCGAGCTGTTGATTTACTTTTATTTCCTGGGATTTTAGCTCATTTGTTAACCCTTGCAGTCTACTTTGATGCTGAATCTCACCCATTTGTTCTGACAGCTGTTTTTGGGAGTAAAAGATATTGCCAAAGGTATGCTTGTTCCAAAGTTTGAGAGTTTGTTTGAGATTATTTAAGTTTTGTTGGAATCTGTACATTTTGGATCCGCGAGGGACCTCTGCCTCCGTCCACCAATCCTGGATATTTGCTCGAAAATCAGGATGGTCAAGCCAAAACTATTCAAACCTAAAGGGTTTCTTACCAGGTGTGGCTAGGACATCCAACCATAACTGTATAGGCCAGTGATCTGAGCCAGAGAAGTTCAGGATAGTAGCTTCCATTGTCGTACCTTCCATCATAAGGGAGTCAGAGATGAGGAAATGGTCTAGTTTGCAAGCGATTTGGTGTATTCCAGTCCTTCTGTTTGTCCAAGTGTGAATGCCATTGTTGGCCTCCAGGTCGATAAGCTGAAGATCGTCTATGAGGCTATTGAAGTCGTTGGAGTCCCGATCCAGTTGTCTTGATCCTCCTTTTTTTTCCTCCAGGCCGCGAATGATATTGAAATCTCCACCAACAGTCCATCTGTTATACTGTGTTAGAGTAGATAAGTAATTCAGGCTCTTGATGAAGGCCTACTTATCCCTTGGGCTGGACGGGCCATATACATTGGTCAGGTGTCCGGGCTTGTTTGAGCCTATGAGCCTATAATATGCTGTAATGGACCATTTGGTGGTGAGGAAGTTTTCCAGCAGCACCACGTTGGTGTTCTAGAGAATAGCCAGTCCTCTGGTTGTGCCTATGGCGTCAATTAAGGCTGCTACCCCTTGCTTTCAGCAGTAGGGAAGTAGCCTGTCAACATCTTCTAAAGTGCATTTTGTTTCCTGCAATAATACTATGTCTGGTTTTTCTGCTAAGATCAGATCCCGTAGCATTTTTTGCTTGCTACGTTCATTGAGGCCTCTGATATTCCATGAGATGATCTTCATAATGACGGGGGGGTGGGGAGAGGAGGGAAGTTGTCCGAGATTGGGTGGATTTGTCCCAATTTTACCATGAAGTTGCCTATTTCCTGTATGAGTTTGTTAGTGGATTTCCTCCCCCTTTTCTTTTTGTCTTTCTGAGTTTTATTTGGGTTTTTTGACTGACTACCCTGGATTCCTAAGGCTTTGCTAGCTCGGGCTTAGGACCCAGCTGAAGAGTTGAGAAAGACCTTGTGCACCTTCCGTAGTTGATCCCTGGGTATAGTGTAAATTTTTTGCTGCCTGTAGGCATGCTCAAGGTGCTCCAGATCCACCCCAACTAGGTCTTGCTCCTCTAGCTCCATTTCCGCATCCCCGTCCTTTGTCTCCTGCAAGTCTTGCCAATCCTAAGCCATGTCTAGGGGAGGGAGATCAGATTCCTTACCCTGTGGGGGTCGTTCAGTTCCTTGGCCTGTGGACTGAGGTCCATTGTCCGGAGGTGGTACATTTGGGTTTGAAGGGGTTGTGGGGTTTTCTGGTTGATCTTGTAAAATCGCAAACTTATTGCTAGTTGAGGGATCTTTACTTACTTGGGTTGGTTGTTTTCTTCCTCCTTGTCATCTTTTCCCTGCTGGTTGTACAAAGCCATCCTTGTCTTTGCTTCTTTCTAGGTTTCCTTCTTTGTGAGCCGTATTGAGAGGGCACTCTCTGAAGAGATGACCATGTTCGTGGAATTTCCTGCAACGGAATAGAATGTGTTCGTAGTCGATGGTTTGGGACCAATCCTCGTCATGATATTCTAGTGTGATGGATCATGGGAGCGGCTTGGCTATGTTTAGGTACACACAGATACGTGCATAATATGTGTAGCGTCGTTGCTTGGTGGCTTCAGAGGACTTAACATAGATACCAATGGTGTTGCCAATGCCATCCAGGACCTCTTCCAGCCAGAATTCCTGGGGAAGAGAGTACAATATAATCCATATCGGTGCGTGAGTGAAGTATTCCTTCTCTGGGCTGAACTTCTCTGTCCAGAATCTTAAAAGGAGTCTTGCCGAGTTGCAGAAGTAAGGCCCCCCATCAAAGATGTGATTGCGATCCTCAAGGTTGTGGAGGATGATTTTGAAGAACTCCTTGGACCCCAGTTGTAGCTCATAATGACCTTTTGGTTTCCACCAGTGTTGTATCCATTTGACCAGATCGCACTCAGAAGGCCAGAGCCCTAGAAATTTTCCCACCAGGGCATAGTCTCGCATGTATTGTTTCTGCTCCTCTATGCATGGTGAGCTAATAACGTATTTTGGGGCCTGTGGCACTTGTGGGATGCATTTACCCGGCATCCAGGGAGTTGATGCAGTTGCAGGGACAGTCTCTTTATCTGGATCAATGTCCATCTCCCGATCCTTGAAGGCCCCTTCCACTAGAAGCTTCGAACACAAGTCTGGTGGTGGCTCAAAGGTCGGTCGTTTCGTTCCTCCTGCATGGTTTCCATTCGCCGCGGCTTGGCTATAGGAGATGCCCGTCGACTCCCCCTCCCTGCGACACATGAGCCCCAGCAGGGAAGTCATTGTGGTAGCACAGTTCAAAGCGGCTGGAAAGCCCTAAACCCTCGACGCAGAGCTCCAAACACCCCGACTGCTCTGTAATTTTAAAAATCTATCACTATTAGGTGTGAGGACGATGAATTTTTTGGTGGCCCTATAAATGGGCATTTTTTGAAGAAATATTTTGTTTAGGCCATGACCGACGTTCCACCTCTGTAAATACCACTCCTATTTTTTTTTGATTTTAGTTTTTCTTTTTCAATAAGTGACTCCATAACCCAACAAATAAGGTGCCATAATTACTTGTTCTTGGCAGTTTGCAGGGAGCATGCCATCCCCTGTGGAGCCAAATGTTATCATACAAACTTGAAAGGATCTCATGGGTTTGTAGTTTCTACCTAAGTCTGTAGTTTTTCTCTTCCTTTCTCCTTTTCGGCGACCAAATCTTAAGTTTTTCCTTTTTGGGTTGTAGTTCGCTCTACGTTTTCCCTTTATCATTTGATCTACCTTTTGTTTTGTGTAGTCTTACCTAAGAGGTCTCGACCCCAAGCTCTTATGTTTTCTCTAGGGGTGATCACTTCCCTCTCTACCTCTGTCACTAATCCTTTTGCTTTCCCAAGCCCTCAGCCAATCATCCAAGTATTTGTTTACAGAGGCTGCAACCATAAGTATAGAGCACAACACTTAGAGTGGTCTGATGTGGACTCAAATCAAGCGAGCGAGCAAGTTTAGTTTGGCGACGAAATTTTCATTTCAAAGTTCAGAGATCGAAGATGAATAATAATCGTGGGAATAGCGAGTTCAGAACATTGTTGAAGTTATTTGTAAAATATCTGAACCCCCGAAATATGAAATCAGCAGGAGCCATCTGATTCAAAAGGACGCATGGCACTAGATCCGAATCGTGGAAAAAATCATTTTGGGAAAGATGAAGTGAGCAATACGTAGATTTATCGAGTCCTGAAATGTCAAATACCCAAAGTCCCAAAATGTCGATATTCATCTAGGTCATTTGATTCAAAGGGACACGTGGCACCTGATCTAAGAAATTGCGATTTCATGACTCCGAAGTTTTAGCATGGAGCACAATGTAGGTTCGCAAAACATGAAGTTGTGAAACGTCCAAGAGTTGAGCCCACGATCATTTATCATGGTTATATGGGAAGAAAGGCCATAAAAAAGGATAAGCTCTCATTGAGCAGTGGGCGAGTAAGGTTTTCGAGCAAGCATCTTGGCCATTAATTCCAAAGAAAATCCAACCATCGATCCAGATGACTATTTTGCATATTCGAGCATCAGGATATTTGAAATCAAGTGGAGTGAAGAATCCCGAAATGTGAAGTCCCGAAATTTCACATAGGAAGCCCTAGATCATGACACGAGGTCACATGAAGTGATGGAGAGGATCCATACCAGAAGCTAAGAGCACTTGTATTATTCACAAAGGAATATATGCGTGGTCTCAAGGCACCGAGATTGACTTAAAGTAGTCATGAAAATCTTCTAGAGCATTCATGGGTGTCAGGATTCATCCTGATCCCGATAAAAGTAGTTAATGGAAATGGGGGAGGTGGTTGAAACCTCGTTTCACCCCATAAATGGAAAGCATGGAAAAGTTGGCCATGGAGGTAGATTGTCAACACAAAGTTCCCCTGTCAATGGATTTCTTGCAAAGCCCATACCAATCTGATCTTACATCTGATAGAAGAATGTAAGTGTAGCCTGACAGAAGAAGATGCAAACTTCGAGCCTTGAATGCAGTGAACAGAGCACGCTCCTGGTGGGAGCAAGTTGTTCTGAGTATAAATAGTTAATTTTGATATTTTTTTATGGTCGATGGTTGAGCTACGCTCCCATGTTGTAAATTTTTAATGAAGCCTTTGGTTCTCTAGTTATGTATTGTTACTTGAGAGTTCTTATTTAATGACATTATTCTTTCTCCTTCATCTCGTTTTCCTCTAATACTGAAATACTCGGGCATGGATGATCCAGTTGAGTTGTTGTAACTATATTGTGATGTATGTTTGATCTCAGTCTGGTTATAATTTCATTCAGTTTCCCAAAACTCAAAATCAAAGAGGATCCTGTTTCCTAAGTTTTTCCTCCATAGGATGATGAAAGATCAGATTTCCATAGCAGACCTTTACATTGTTCTCAAGTTCTTCCTCTTGCTGACCCTTACTACAACTTACTAACTGAATTTAAATAAAGACCTCATCTGCCTGTGCATACCTGCCTAGTTTTCTTAGTTAAAGTGATATTACCCCGAGTCTGCATCCATTTGACCCCCTTAAATTTATTCATTGTGACATACAAACTAATGGGTACTAGGCTTACCTCCCCTGCAATCAGGAGGTGACTTCTAGTGCTAACAGGGTTCATGGGACATATGGAGGGAGTGTAATTAGTAAAAAGTGGTATAATGATAGGGGATTAATACATGAATACTGTTCAACAATTAATTAAACAATTTAATTGTGTAATAAAATACCAAAATATTAGTTGCCAACCCTTCCTGTGTTATCTCTTTGTCTTTCCTTTTTAAATTTATTTCACAGAACAAGGGTATAGTAAGTGAAATTAGGATTATGAGGGGAATATAATGATAAAAAAATGATAGAATGAAAGGGAATTGATATGGATATTGTTTAATTGAAAATAAATCAAAACATGCACTCAAAACATATCTTTGTTCATACCTTCAAAGTTTTAAAATGTTCTTTTTCAAAACAATAATTCAAACTGTTACTTTCTTTGATAAACTTTCTTGCTAGTTTCCAAACAATAATCTATATGCACAGAACTATTTAATTACAAAAGGCATTGTATCCATATAATCATTATATGACAGTCATAACAAACAACATTGCAATCGATATGAGAAACCACAATAACCTTTGAGCCACAACCATACATTACCTCCAATGATAAATCCTTTAAAACCAACAGGAACACGCACAATGTTTACAACCATTCTTATCCATCAATTATTTAAACATTGTTCAAAGAAATCAACTGGACGTTATAACTCTTAATCAGTCCTCAAACAATTCACACACATGTGACCCCTTTATATAGCCAACATAACGATTGAACCAAATAACATTCAATATTCTGAGCCCAAGCTTCAAATAAATAAGTGTGTACAGACTTCTTCCAGAATTTACAAACAAGGGACGCAACAAAATCATGCATAAGAAACCAAGCACGCACAATGCTCCCATCAACCATCGACTGGAGTAGAATGATATCAATATAATATTTAGGGTTTAAAACAACAAGTGAAAGGTAAGAATAGGTGGTTCGACCAGAGTGTTAGGTATTCGAAAAGTGCAGACAGTTCATGCCCTTTCACAATTTACTACAGAGCAATAACATGTAACAATGCTCTCGGCTATAAGGTTTTCCAAAACAACAAATTGTCAATTCCAAAAGGAAACAAAATGAATCTAATCCCTTTAATCAACACTGTAATAAAAGTGACTAAGCACAAATCCGTGCCGAACCAAAATCATGCATAATGCTTCCATCAACTTTTGGGTAGCGTTAAATTCATATTGTGCAATGTTTTCCAGGAAACGATGAGTTCATAAGCAAGAAAATAACAACTTAGGGTTTTTCCAAGACAAGGCAAAAAACACTTTAATCTTTCATCAATTCACATTGCAACCCACAGGGTCGAAAAATACTATCCCAGAGATGAACATGGAGTGGGAAAACCTAAACACAGAGACCTATTATGAAAATCCATAAGTAGGATATTCACAAAGATCAGAGCTTTGTAAAACCATAATAATCAATTTCCATAGAGAGGCCAGACCCAAAAACCCAATCTATTACTGAGCAAGCTTCACTGTCATTTTTATCCAATAAACCAATGAAAATATTACACACGTCAAGAAGAGTGTGACCATTTTCGTTTTTAAGTGTCAATAGTCCATAATAACCACCATACAAAACCAAGGATGAAAACACCAATACAAAGTTCAAAATATCATAACAACTTAAGAATCACACATACCACGAGCAATCCAGAGCCAAAAGTTGATTCAAAGGGAAGAGTAACTAACATGGATGGAAGAGTAAGAAAACCCATACCTGGAATAGCCTGTGCAAGGGACAAACAAGGCTATATATTTCCTCCACAATCGAACAAGGCGGAGAAACAACAACTACCAGAGCTAAAACCAAAATGAAAGAATGACTAGGGTGATGGGCTCAAAGGGAGTTTGAGTGACGTGAAGTACATGCACGTCGCTTCTTCCTTCCAATATCATTCAATTCAAATTATGATCCAAGCCAATTCACCATAGCACTACACATTAATCAACCAAATATCCATTTCCATATCACATTTGCAAAGTGTGCCATCCCTTGGTAATGCCAAATGTCTTCAAAATAACAATGTGCTAGGAGCATAACCCAATGTGCAACCATATATGAAATTCAAATAAGGCACATAACCATAGTAGAAAGGGTCAAGATAACCCATCCTTTGTCATAATAGTACACAACATTAGAACTTGAATATAGTTTTTTTCTCCAAAATGGAAACATTTTTAACTTCTATCAAAGATCATCCAAACCATTTAGGGCCATGTTTTAATCAACCAAACATCACATATCACCATAACATTTTAAACCATGATCTAAGACAGCTAAACTGTAGAATACTGTGTTGCTACCATCACATAAGAAAACAAAATATGAGCATTGCATATCCACCATAGCACCACAAGTATAACAAGGTGATGCATCCCCCCTACCTCCGCAGGGTCTACCGACCTCCCGGTCACTAGATCGTTCTTCTCCTCAAGATGGAACAACTCTTTGGGTTCCTGCTAGAACCTTTACTAACAAATCCATAGGTCCAAATACGAAACTCAGTCCATGCATACAAGCATCAGACGTGAGCTTCACCTCCACACGACCACGGGTCGTGACCGCATGCCTATACAAAAGGTGCGTCATGATTTCATGTGTCAGGACTTTGTGAGTGAGTTGATCTTGACTCCCCGACTCCCAAAACTCTAAAAAGGGATTAATGGTTGTTATCCCATTTCCCTATCTCCTCTCATGTGACCATTCTCCATGACCCGGGCTCTTCTTATGAGTGCGTCGATATTTTGTGGATTAGGGATTCACGATGCAACTTATCTCTCTTCTCACGATACCCAAAATACCGATATTCCTTTGCCACGGATCAATGACTCCAATTCTCTTATGATCAGATAGTCTAGATCGCATTGGAAGTTATCCCTCCAAGATATTCCACCATCCGTTCAGCTTCTCCAAATGCTCAGACCTCTGATGTATGTGAATCTCCGCCACATGTCATTCCAGATCCAACGGATGGAATGATTTCGCGAGTTCGCGTTTCACGAATTCTCACAAATATGTCCCTTGACCTTTCCACTCTACAAATTAGTGAAATGTTGATCTTCTTCCATGTGTCCTTTTACGATAGATGACTTTGATTATGTTAGGACTTGGGACTTCACAAAATCCACCATCCTGTGCATTGTTGAAGTGTTTAACCCTTGTACATCTTCCTCCGGATCCAATGACTATTGGCCCATGCACTAGATCCGACGGTTCAGATCTATTCTTCCTCCTACGCTCTCTCCTGAATGTCTGGACGTGGATTCGATGGTATAGATATTTTCCTTGCAACTTATTCGATGGCTGTTGTGCTCCTCCTCCTTAGATTTTGTTCTTTCTTCCCAGACTTGGAAGATTTCGATGCTTCGAAGGTTTCAACCTTCACTTCTCCTGAGAGTCCTGTTATCCCCAATTTCTAGGGATAACTAGGTGATCATGTATCAAGGCCCACAGGTCCTAGACATGGAGCATCGAGAGTAGGATTGACCTGAGCATGGACCTGAAAGGCCCATCCTTTTCTTCTTTCGTCAGACTCATCTTGTCATTTGTAGCAGCTTCCATCACCATCGGCTTGGTCTTGTATCAAAGAAGGATCTTAGTCCATGAGGTAATTGGTCTAGGTATCATGGTATGTGTCACTTTTGATCATTATAACCTTCAAATGTATGCATCTAATTTCTTTTATTTATGACGACTACTTGGATATTACACTGATCCACTTGACCATGCTTGGGGAGATTGACTGGGTGCCCTAGCAAGCCTGTACCCATAGGTTTTGGTTTTCCACCGGGAGGATATTTGAAAAGCCATCGTCCGCTCCCATCGTATCATCACTTTTACATCTTGTCTCCCACACATATGTCCCATTCCCCTAGTCCGGGCATTAGGATGATCTATTTTTGGGGTTGCACCTTATCTCATGGGAAGAAGGGGCTAAAGGCCTAGAAGGTTAAAGTAGCTGGTAAAAGATAAAATCCATAAAAAAATGAAACCTAGAGATGCCTCGCCTAGGGATCCCTAAGATGGAAATAAAAATCCTCTTAGCAAGAAATAAGAGGGACCCGAAGAAAAATAACAAAACAAGACCTAGCCAAGAGGATAGGGGGTCTCATCATGAGCTAGCCTATTATGTTCATGGGTACCAAGTAGTATGACATTGCCATTATCTGGTTACCACACCAGGGAAGTGACCTTTGGTTGCATGGCCAAGGGAAAGGGGGTCTCATCACGAGCCAGCCTTATCATCTCTGTGAAAGTGCTTGTGGGTAACACTTTCATCTCTGGTCACTACGCCAAGGCAGTTTCCTCTAGTTAGTCCTTGAAATAAAAAAGGAAGAAAGCAAATAAAGAAAAGAAAAGAATAAAGGAAATAAAGGGCTTGAAAAGAATTACATCCATGACGGGTACAACTCGCCTTCTACAAAGGCATCCATAAGTAATATCATGCATCCTTGTCTTTCACTCTACCCGTATGTATGAACATCCTTTGACCACATCACCTCATTTTACATGGCTTGGATGATACCCCTTGGAGACTTTCCTTTCCTTATGGATACTAGCCCAATAGGGTATTTTGTCTTTTTCTTCAACTTTGTATTGTAGGTATTTGTAATATTTTTGAGCTATTGAATGATATATCAAGGTTTTTATGCATATGTTTGATAACCTTAATGATGAAATGTGATTAAAATTGCTATGATCCCTGTGATTAATGAGCCCATGAAAGGCAAAGTTTTTGATGTGCAAGACCATGCCCGACGAACAGGTACCAGTTGGACCGGTACACATGGGGAGATGATTAGTTCGGACCTCTATGGGGATGAAGATCCCATCAGATGGTTGTTAGGACCCCATCAGGGGTAGAGATAGGACAGTGTTTGACCGATATTTTTCACATGAGAAGAAGAAGGACGTTCCATCCAGGACACTTTGGCTGAGCCCAACCTAGGGGGGTTGACCCACTTCAGGTGGAATGTCTCCCTTTGATGGCCCAGGACATCACCTAGGAGCCATTGACGTCATCTTAACAGTGTGGCAGTCTGACAGGGCAGCTGGCACGTGTGGCAAGGTTTGGAGGCCCAAAGAGGGCCAACGTTTTGTCATTTGTGCTAGATTTTTCCCTAAAAAGGGCTAATGTATCCCTTAGTAGGGATTGACATCTTGCTTGTGCTCATTTAGGGCTTTGATTTAACAATTTAATGTAGAAACAATACGATTTTGGTTTGTATCCTAGTCAGCTATTTTTAATGACCTAATTTTAACTAGAGGTCATGATACACTATATATTGAGGAGTTTTTACCTCATTTTAATAATAACATACAACTCACTCTCTTGTGAGGTCTGATTTTTGTGCCCTACTTGGGTATTTGGTCTTTTAAAGCGAGGCGCACTTGTTGATGGAAGGATTTTCTTGGCATGTTTGGCATTTCTCTTGAAGGAAGGTTTACAACTAGGGTTTTCATATGCTTTTCATCATGATATGTAAGTGTTTTTCTTGAAAAACTTATTAATTGAATGGTTGTAGGTTTAATTCTTGCATTTACTTATAAATTTGTTGATTTAAAACCCTAGGTGACAAGCACACAAGTAGGTCCTTGTTTCATGTCCCCTTAGAGAGAAATATTCAACCATTGAAGAAGGAAGAAAGATCCTAGCCTTTGCTACACTCTTTTCACTTTTTCCCTTTGTGCTAGCTGTAAATTTTAAAGGTTAAGAAGGAGGTGACGTCCTAGGCCTAGGTTATCTACACCTAGGGTCATCCATCTTCTAGGGTTTAGTGATAGAGCCTTTCCATTGAAACACTCTCCCTCACCTCATCCTCTTGTTTTAACTCATCTTTTATGCTAGTCATTTTTCCAAGTTTGAACTAAGGAAGGAGGAAAAAGCACGAGGCCTTGCTTAAGAAACACTGGAGTGAGCCTCTTTCCCCTAGGGTTTTGATTCTAGGGCCCTGCCATTGCATCACTCTAGAACCCTTCCCTCTTTTCCTTAGCCTTTATTCCTCCAACATTATGTACTCTTCTTAATTGACTCCATCTACCCCTAGGCACTGATCTTAGAGCCACAACATTGAAGTGATAGTGCTCAAACAAGCTCTCAAAACTTTTAATTTTGAAACCCTAACTAACTAGCTAACCCTAACTAGGTTGATGTCACACTTGGTTATTCCATCTTGATGAAATTTTTTTTGATGATAAGCAATTAGATGATGGTTGAAAGCATTTATTGAGTGAATGATTGGTTAGATACATTGTTGATCACATCATCTCAATAGTTATTGATGAATTGATACTTCTCCACTGCTATATTGACAAAACGCTGATCTCATTAATATATGTCGTTTCACATTGCTTATATATTGATGTCAGATAGTTACAATGAAGTACTAACCCATTGAAATATAGCTTGCATATATTATTTTCTATTGTCTTGTTCCGGGCAGGTGTTCTCATTTAGGCATACACTTCTTTATTGGCTGATTAGCCGGACTTTCTGACCTTGGTGGTAACCTGTGAGGAGGAACCTGTTCCTTGACCTTTATACTTTAACCTCTTCAAAACCTCAAGTTACTGGGGATGTCTCCCATGGGTTAACCTCCCTAAATAGAAAGAACCTCCCCATTGAGGTGACAATGGGTGGGGAAGGTTCCTGCTATGCCAATTTTACCTCTATCCTTTAGCCATTTGACCTAGCTACAAACTGTGAGATAACAAGTCCAACTCCTGGATCTCGTCAATACTTGTGAAAGTGCTATCCCTTATGAGCTTTGTCCCTTGAAGGATTTTCGATCTCCCACGCACACCTTGCATTCTTAGGATTTTGAATAACTCAGTTCGAAGGATTTCTTGAAAAGAAAATGCTTCTTGTCCACCTGGCATTCTTCGGCTCTGGTTATTTGAATATTATTAGATTCTTGATGCTCTGCACACCTTACACTTGGTCTGACTTTATTTGATTCTCTCTTAACTTCTCTTTGAGTCAATCTGAGACTAAGTCGATGCACTCCTTTAATTCGAGATGCACACCTTGCATACAAGTATAAGAAGAGAAACAATTGAAACTCAACCAACTTTTTCATGAACTCATACGGTCAATCTCTCGAACGCTCATACATGAAATGAAATTGTAAAAAATAATACACACATAATAACTTTTGTTCAATATCACATGAAATGAACACAATCCAAGGATTTGGGACATTTTTTTGTCTATTCTATTCATTCATGAAAAACAAAAATACAAAGTGTTTGCTACTCTACTCTGTCTATGACAAAACATACTCTCTCTCTCTATCACAATGCAACAATCAACTATCTAAGGACCACTCCATGAGCTCTTTCGTCCTGTTTTAAAATCTATCATTTCAAACTTCAAAGCTAATACCTACTCTGTCCTATTACAATAACTGCTAATTGCTGCCAGATAGAGTCGACACTCCATATCTGCAATTTTCTTATAGCCCTTCCAGACTTTACAAACAATTTACAATTTAAAATGTTGTATTAAAAAATATCTCAACAACTCATTAAATTCTGAGTTAAATGCTCGATTTGAAATTCTGTTATTGTTGAGATGTCCTCTGTTTTCCTCCACACGTGCACTGTTGACTTTGAAGGCGATGCTTCTTCATCACAAGGGGGTCCCACCTACTAGTTTATTATTAATATAAATATATAATAAATCTTGGGAATCATTTGTGATGCAGACCCCCTACCTCAATAGGGTCATCTGACCTCCCAGTCTTTGGATATTCTCTGTCCTCGAGATGGACCAACTCTTCGATTCCCCGTTGGAATCTCCAATACAAATCCACAAGTCCTTATAAAATCCTACCCATGAAAATTACCACTAAGCACGAGATTTCCTCCGTGTAATCATCGACGGTGACCACAGGCCTTACCTAAAGGTGCTTCGTGACTTTGCATGTCAGGTATGTGCATGTGAGTCACCCCGATTCTCCTAACCTTAGAACTCCCGAAACTCCGAGCTAGAGACTAGCTCGCGCTAGCTCCTCCCCTAACCTTCCTTGACATGACCCCTCTCTATGACCTAGGGCCAATCCTCCAAGTGCTTCGGGACTTCACCCTTCGTGTTTCCAAAAAGAAGTTCACCCCCCCTCTTCTGGATCCCGATATGCGAACTCTCGATGTAAGATTGATGGTCCACAACCACCTGCAATCCAACGGCTTAGGTCTCTTCTCATGAATCGAGAATACACGTTTTGTGAAGTTGGAAAACTGATCATATTTCTCCCCTGATTCATAATTTCCCGATATTTGTGAGCGTTAGATTGACAACTCACAAATCTCCATGATCTAACAGTTTATATCTTCTCTCACAAATCGAGGTTTTGCGTTTCACAATTTTGGAGAGAAGCTCCCTTCTTCCATCCAACCTACGACTTCTTGATAGCCAATTTCTACCATCCGTCTGGGCCCTCAATGTTTCTTTTCCAATTACTTGGTGTCGTTACTCAGGAGCTTTGGCAATGGAATTTAAATCTTTCCCTGGTGCACACTTATACTCTGTGTGGAAATTTTCACTGGTTCTCCCCGAGGTTTCAACTTACTTAGTCTCTAAGGGACTCGACCCTTCTGGGTCTTTTCCAAAGACCTTCTGATGCCTTCCTGGCAAACTATATGCTCAAACTCCTTCTGAGCTTATGATTTCTTCCGACTTAGAATATTTTCTATGTCTTCAAAGGTCTTTACCTTTGAACCTCCTGCAAGTCTACCTCTCAGACTTTGGCTACACTTCTGAAAAGTGCTATCCCTCCCATGCTTGGCCTTCGTGAAGGTTTTGGCTTCCCATGCACTCCTTGCATTTCAAGGATTCTTGATAACTTAGACCTGAAGGATTTCTTGAAAATAAATTCTTCTCGCCCTCCTGGTGTTCTCCTTTTTCTCTGTGCACACCTTGCAACATATTCTTACGCAAGATTTGAGTTCTTGCAGATGACTGTGCACGCCTTACAGTAATCACTTTTCACTCCTTGCAAAGGAAAAGTTTCGTACTATCTCTTCTGATATTTGGAACTGAAACAGATCCCGTCAATGCACTCCTTGCGTTCTGTGTGCACACCTTGCACCAATTAAACAGAAGAGAAACAATTTAAACTTATACTAACATTCACATTTTCATCTACTCATAACGAAATTCATTCATTCATGAAAACACAATAACAAGGAATTGCAAACAATGTCCACACCATGCATTGGGTCAATTTTCCTCTTTTATCTTCATTCAAAAGTAAAATGGCTACAACTGTAATCAAAACAACAACTAAAATTTGGAAATATCCTACTAGCTTGCAACATCCTCATTTGGGCATACAAAACCTCTATTTATCTCAGAGGGTGATTAGGGTTCCCCCCTGACTACTTGTCTACTTCAAAACCTAACTTAACAATTATCTTAGTCCAGTCGCATTCCAGAGAAAGAGTGGAAACTCCCACTTTGCTCGTGATCGTTCAAGCATGCTTCCAAATATTTTCTGGTGTTGAGTTCAGGCGTGGTTCAAAATACCTCTTGGTGTTGAGTTTAGGCGTGCTTTGAAATATTCTCCATAACTTCCAACATTGAGATTCTGAAAATATTCCCAGGCATTGAGTGGTCCTTCTCCACATGCTCGCTAACGATGCTCCTCCATCATACTCCCATTGAAAAAAATCCATGGAATCCTGTCCATGAGCTCCTACACCAACTTTCCATGCTTCTGGACATCAAATTCATTTTCCCAACTGGCATCTTCTATTGGGTGTCCCTTCCACTTGACCAGATATTCAAATCAGGTCTTCCTCCTCATCTTTTTTCCAATCCTCTGATCAACGATCTTGTCCATATGTGGTTTTTCTGCTATAGGCATTTTTTTTCTCTCACTGAATCTTATATTGATCTTCTAATCCCTCTGTGTCTTATTTCCTGTAAAGGTACAAGTCTAAAATGTTGAATATGGGTGATATGCCCACATCATCTGGCAGCTCTATCTCATAGGCGTTTACATCAAATTTCCTCAAGATATTACATGGTCCTATATTCTTCATATTTAACTTGTTATATGTTCCCCTAGGGAATATTTCTTTCCTCAGATGTGCCAAAATTTGATCCCCTACTTCAAATTGAATTTCTCTACGATGTTTATCATCTCTACGCTTGTAATCTTGGTTAGAACTCTGCAACTGTCCTCTGATCTGGCTATGGAGCTTCTGCATTTCTGAAGCAAAATCTTCTACTCCAACACTCCCGATCTCACTCTGTTCCACGTCTCTCAACTCAGATACTCCCTTGGGTTGAATTCCATACAATATTTGGAATGGTCTCTTTCCAGTGCTCTTGTTTTTTGAGTCATTGTATGCAAATTTTTCTTGTGGTAGAATTTGATCCCACTGATTATGATGCTCAGTGACCAGAATCCTCAATAAGTTTCCCAAACTTTTGTTTACCACCTCAGTCTGTCCATCTATCTGAGGGTGATAAGATGAGATGAAGGACAAATATGTCCCCAAATTCTTCCATAGTGTTCTCCAAAAATGACCAACAAATTTTGTCTCTGTCCAAGACAATGCTTTTGGGTAGGCCCTGAAGTCTCACAACTTCCTTGAAAAACAGATTTGCAACATGTTTTGCATCACTGGTATTCTGGCATGGGATAAAGTGTTCCATATTTGAAAATCTATCCATCACCACAAATATGGAATCAAATCCTCTTTGCATTCTTGGAAGTCCCAACACAAAATCCATGCTTATTGCATCCCAAGGCCTCTCTAGTATTGGAAATGGTTGATACAATCCAGTGTTTTGTCTTTTTCCTTCTGCATGTTGGCATATTCTACATATTTTCACAAAATTGATCACTTCTATTGTCATACCTGGCCAATAGTATGATCTGCTCAACTATGCACATGTTTTATCATGGACGAAATGTCCAGCCAATCCTCCACTATGATTTTCCTTCAAAAGGTTATCCCTCATTGAGCATTTTGGTATGCACAACTGATTTCCCTTGAACATCAATCCCTCTTGAATCATTTACTCTATCCAATGGCTTATGTCTCTCATCATAGGATTTTCACATGCTTCCTTGAAATATGGATCATCACAATGCATATCCTTAAGGTGTTCAAACCCCAAGGTCTTCACCTGAAATTCCTGTAGAATCAAACATCTCCTACTTAATGCATCAAAAAATTTGTTAACATTCCCAACAATATGTTTTATGACAAAATTACAATTCTGCATAAACTCAACCCAGTTTGCATGCCTCTTATTCAATTTTTCTTGCCTGGTTATGAATTGTAAAGCCTGGTTATCACTATACAAGACAAATTCTTGTGGGACAAGGTAATGTCTCCATTTCTTCAAGGCTTGAATTATGGCATAAAACTCCTTATTATTTGTGGAGTATTTTCTCTTGGTCTCATTCATCTTGTCATTGAAATAGGCAACATGTCTATTATCTTGGCTCAAAATTGCTCCAATTGTAGCTCCACTTGCATCAATTCTCACCTGAAATGTCTTTTCAAAATTTGGCAAGACCATAATTGGTCATTCTGTTATTTTTTCCTTCAGTATATTGAAGCTCCTCTCGGCCTCCTCTGTCCATTTAAAATACTTGTTCTTCTTCTTCACTGTATCCATCATTGGTGCACAAATTCCACTGAAGTCTCTGATGAAATTCCTATAGAAGCTTGCTAATCCATGGAAGCTCCTTACCTCAAACATGCTCTTTGGTGATGGCCATTCTTTGATTGCTTTCACCTTCTTTGGATCCATCTTCAGTTCATTTGAAGATATCACAAAACCCAAGTAAATGAGTTTTGTCTTCATAAAAGAGGACTTCTTCATATTTATCAACAACTTCTCCTGTTGTAGTCTCCTCATCACTAGTGTCAGGTGTCTCAAATGCTCCTCTTTAGTCCTGCTAAAGATCGATATATCGTCCATATATACAACCAAAAACTTTCCAATGAAATATTTTAGTATTTCATTCATCAACCTCATAAAAGTACTCAGGGAATTTATTAAGACAAATGGCATAAGAAGCCACTCATACAAACCTTCATTTGTCTTAAAGGTTGTTTTCCACTCATCACCTTCTCTCATTCTAATCTGGTGATATCCACTTTTCAAATCTATTTTAGAAAATAAATTTTCTCCACTTAAACAATCCATTAAATAATCCATTCTTGGTAAAGGAAATCTATACCTGATGGTGATCTTGTTAATGGCTCTTGATTCTATACACATTCTCCACCCTCCATCCTTCTTTTGTCTCAACACAATTGGTACTGTGCATGGACTCAATCTCTCTTTGACCAAACCCTTTTCTAACAATTCCTGGACTTGGTTCTTTACTTCCTCGTTCTCTGGAGGTGTCAATCTGTATGCTACTTTTTTTGGCAGACTTTCTCCTGGTATCAAGTAAATATGGTGGTTGATACTTATAATGGGTGGTAATGAGTTAGGAAGCTCATCCACCACTATGTCAGCAAAGTTTTCCAACAATTCCTGAACTTCTTTAGGCAAATCATCCATCGAATTACTTGTGAGGATAACTTCGGGTTTCCTCGCCACAACAAACTTCATCTCTTGTTCTTTCTTGACTTCTTTCAAGAGTTCCTTCCCGCTCATGAGAAGTATGCTTGTGTTGGATTCCTCTTTCACCTTCATCTCCTCTATTGGTAGAAACATGTGTGTTATACCATTCTTCTCCAAGGTGTATGTATTCTTCCTCCCATCGTGTATGACATTCCTGTCAAACTTCCATGGTATTCCCAAAAAAATATGGCATATGTCCATGGGAATTACATCACATAGAATTTCATCTCTATATCATCCTATCTTAATTCAACCAAGCATTATTTAGTAACCATTACCTGGTGTCCTTTCTGCAACCATGATACTTTGTATGGCTTCAGATGTTTCATTGTATCTAGCTCCAATTTCTCCACCATCTCTGTGGATACTAAGTTATCAGTTCTCCTACTGTCGATTATCACCTTGCATACTATGTCTTTAGTCTTGCAAGCTATCTTGAAGAGACTATTCCTCTACACTAGATTTCCAACTTCTACCTCTGGTTTCAAGAGAACCTTTCTCAACATAAGGGATCTTCCATCCTTTTCTCCTTCTGCTTCAACATCTCTTGTCTGTGCTTATGAAATGTGAGCTTCACCTCCTCCTTCTTTATTTTTCTTGGGACATTCCCAAGAAATGTGTCTTGTCTTTCCACATGCATAGCATCTTACTTCTCCTCCTCTGCTTCTTCCTCTTCCTCTAAAAGAACTTCTTCCACCACCCTGTCTTCCTCGGGAAATTCCTCCTCTTTCTGAGTAACTATGTGGTTTCTCAGTCTCATCATTGGAATTATGTGCCCTTTCATGGGTAACTCCCTTGCTTTTGTTTGGGACTGGGATTTTACCTCTTCCCCGTTGGCTTTTTTGTTTTGCCAACTTCTTCTCCGCCTTCAATGAAAACTGATAAGCATCCTCCATTGTCTTTATTGACATCATCTTGATCTCATCCTGGATTTCATATCTAAATCCATTTATATATCTGGCAATGTTTTCTTCATCTTTCTCCCTTTGTCCAGTTCTGATGTTCAGCCTATAGAACTCCTCTGTGTACTCCTTAAATTTCATACCCTTCTATCTCAGGTTCTGCAACTTCCTGAACATATTGATCTGATAATATTTGGGCACGAACTTAGCCTTCGACTTGGCTACCATTCTATCCCAATTATTTATCTTCTATTTTCGTTTGCTTCTCCTCTCAGCCTATAGTTCATCCCACCAAAGTGTTGCATGTCCTTTTATCCTGGTGACAACATGTTTCACCCTTTTCTCTTCATTGACATCTTCATAGTCGAAATGTTTTTCCATGGATCTTATCCAATCCAACAACTCTTAAACATATAAATTTCCTTCATACATTGGGACCTCTATCTTGGCTCTGGATCCGAATATAACAACTACTCTTAGCAAGCATTCTTCGACACCATTCTCTCCTTCATCTTCTTTGACTTCTATTTCTTCACTCTTTGCATTGTTGATGTCTCCAGCATTAGGTGTTCGTCTCTGCGTTGCCTCCATCGCCTCTAATATTGCACAAAGTTCTCGCATCTCCCTTTCCACAACTCGATTGGATAAAGGTGGTTCCACTCATATCCTTGATGGCATTGTGTTGAATGTCTGTCACACACATAGAGTACAACTTTGAGTTCTTTTGTCTCTTCTCCTTTTCCTATTGTTTTCAAGAAAAAATTGGCTCTGATACCACTTGATGCAGACCCCCTACCTTAGCAGGGTCCATTGACCTCCTGGTCTCTAGATCTTATTTTTCCTCAAGCTAGAGAAGCTCTTCGATTCCCAACTAGAATCCCCAATACAAATCCATAGGTCCTTATAAACTTTGCCTCGTGCGAACTAGCATTGAGCGCGAGATTTTTCGCATGCGATCATAGGAGGTGACTACAGGCCTTACTTAATGGTTCTTTGCGACTTCATGTGTTGGGTCTGTACATGTGATTCTCCCCAATTCACCTGACCTTCAAACTCCTGAAACTCCAAGCTAGATCCTAGCTTGTGCTAGCTCCTCCCTCAACCTTCCTTGACGTGACCCCTCACTATGACCTAGGGCCAATCCTCCGAGTGCTTCGGGACTTCGTCCTTCATGTTTTCCGAAAGAAGTTCACTCCCTCTCGGACTTCATCTACACTTATAAAAAGTGCTATCCCTCCCAATCTTGGCCATCGTGAAGGTTTTGTCTTCCCGCACACTCCTTGCATTTCAGGGATTCTTGATAACTCAGACTCAAAGTATTTCTTGAAAATAAATTCTTCTCGCCCTTGTGGCATTCTCCTTTTTCTCTGTGCACACCTTGCAACAGATTCTTATGCAAGATTTGAGTTCTTGCAGATGAATGTGCATGCCTTGCAACAATCACTTTGCACTCCTAACAAAGGGAAAGTTTCATGCTATCTCTTATGAGCTTAGGAACTGAAACAGATCTCATCAATGCAGTCCTTGCATTCTGTGTGCACACCTTGCACCAATTCAATAGAAGAGAAACAATTGAAACTAATAACATTCACAGTTTCATCTACTCGTAACGAAATTCATTCATTCATGAAAACACAATAATAGGGAATTTCAAACAATGCCCACACCATGCATTGGGTCAATTTTCCTCTGTTATATTCATTCAAAAATAAAATAAATACAACTATAATCAAAACAAAACCTAAAATTCATAAATCTCCTACTAACTTCTAGTAGCCTCATTTGGGCGTACAAAACCTCTATTTATCTCAGAGGGTTCTTAGGGTCCCCCCCCGACTACTTGTCTACTCCAAAACCTAACTTAACGAATATCTTAGTCCAGTTGCATTCTAGAGCAGGAGTGGAAACTCCCACTTTGCTCATGATCGCTCAAGTGTGATTCCAAATATTTTTCGGTGCTGATTTCAGGCATGCTTTAAAATATCTCTTGGCACTGAGTTCATGTGTTCTTCAAAAGATTCACCGTAATTTCCAGCGTTGAGATTCCAAAAATATTTCGAGTCACTGAGTGGTCCTACTCCATGTTCTTGCTAAAGATGCTCCTGCATCAATTTGAGAGCATAGTATTCATCGTTATGATTTTAAGTTTCAACAGGGTGTAGCGCAGGAAATATTGACCCCACTGATGGAATTAGAAGAGGAAAGAATCATGGCACGTTTCCATCGAGAGGTAGAGAAAGAAAAGGATAAAGCATGGCATGAAAAAAATATTAAGAAGAATAATTTTAAGGAAGGATATCTAGTTCTCCTCTGTGATAGTAAGTATTTGCAGCAGCCAAAGAATCTTATAATGCATTGGTTAGGTCCATATTAGATAAAATCTATCACAAATGGAGGTGTTGTACAATTGCAAGACTTAGAAGTAAAGGAAGTGTAAGGATTAGTGAATGGTAGTGTTGGGGAAGGGGCAGACCCAGGGTTCAATGCTTCAACAACACACCAACAAAACCCTAACTACCGACCCTTTTGGCAACACCTGCAAAGCATATGAAGTCTCACCTGAGGTAGAGGCAGGGGTGGTTGCAGGACTCAAGTGTCTACAACCTAGCTCTGACACAGATCCGTGATCAGAGTACTTAACAGAGCACTTAGCAGTTAACATTCATTAATATTCATCCCTTATTCACATCGCAGGTCAAATCCCTAATTATAGAACAACGTAGTATTCAACAAGATTTAACACATCCAGGCACTTAGCACATAGATATAGATTAGATATAACATTCATTCTCATCACTAAGCACTAAGCTACTATATCAAAATCATCTAACATATATTACTGCACTAAACATAAATCACATCAATGACATAACAACCACAATGCACAAAGAAACCACAACACAGGATATACGTGGTTCACCCTAGTGTGGGGCTACGTCCACCGACTCTTCTTCTTCTTTATTGTCTTCTGTCAATCTTCTTACATGCACAGAGCCACAAACCAACTACACATAGGAAAGGATATCTGCACGCACCTCCCTAGATTCTCCTTCCCCGAGCTAGGTCACAACACAAAGCCTTCCTACAACCACTTACACTTAGCTCTGCAAGTTCTCAACACACAATAAGAATGAAGCATTCACAACTATTCACACTTAGCACATTACAACACTTAGCTTACAACTGACTTAGCACATTGTCCCTTTCCTACATCGCCTAGATATCTATTTATACGTTACAAAATGGGCCTAAACATGGGTAAACCCATGGGCCAACATCCCATTCTTGTTACATAAAACCCTAAACCAAAAATCCCACAAAAAGGGGGCAAGATACTATGATCTCCACTTTGCTTTGCGCTCCATCTTCAACCAGCCTGTCGAAGTCCCAAAATGGTCAAACATGACCAAGGTTTTCCCAAAACTTGGTCAAGTGCCAACAGGCCCCCAACACTCACCTGTGACTCATCCCGAGTCACTCTGATCTGGGTAACTCTTCCTCGAAGGCCTCAAGCTACTTCGCCAGAGCCTCCTTCTCGGAGAACTCCTGAATAACCTTCTCCGTCATAGGTCCTTCCAAGCGCTATTCTATTGTGGTGATCACTTGTTCCAGTTTTTCACCTCTGTTCGTGCTCGAATCGTCGCTGGGTGAGCAAAAATGGGAGCACTGGCATGCCCTGTTGGGCTTAGCAAGGCAGAACAGGATGCTGTGGAGCAAAAGGGGTTAACAGAAAACAAAACTACATACAATCTAACTAACAGCTGAAAGAAAATAACAATTCGAAAATAAACAAAAACATCAAACATAAGACA
>ML791823.1:174801-187180 GCA_009831015.1 Picea engelmannii
CGGATAAATTTCTCTCGATTCTCCTGTGAATCGACTGTCTCGCAGGTCGGCGGAGGCCGGTTTGAGTCCCTGCAAGTTAATAAAACAAAAAGGAAAGCGAATTAAACCCAATTGAGGGAGGATTTGATACCTAAACTCCCCAGTGGAGTCGCCAGTCTGTTCGTGCTCGAATTGTCGCCGGGTGAGCAAAAATGGGAGCACTGGCATGCCCTGTTGGGCTTAGCAAGGCAGAACAAGATGCTGTGGAGCAAAAGGGGTTAACAGAAAACAAAACTACATACAATCTAACTAACAGCTGAAAGAAAATAACAATTCGAAAATAAACAAAAACATCAAACATAAGACAAGGGAGTCGTCAATGGTTCCAGGCTTGATCTATTAGCGAAACTAGAGCACACGCTGAAGACAGAGATAGGGGTTCCCTCTCCCTCCAGCGGAAGGTCCTTCGAGGCCCTCAACACGATGCTTTCCTTACAAAATGAATAGAACTGAATTGAGTGATGAAAGAACTCTGAGTTAAACTACTGATGAATGGTTTGTCAAAGGCTGAGCTCTGAATCATCTGGACAACGTAACAATGCCTTGAATTCTCTGCTGAAACAGTGAGTCTTCACGGCTATTTATAGCATTTTTCCAGGCGGTCACGTAACCAACTTCCGGTGTGAACACGAACCGGTTTAGGGTTCAGTTAGGCCATTAATTCACCGAATTTGCAGAGCCGACCCTGATTTGAGGGTCACATCATCTTGGGGGCCGGTCCATAGGCGGTCGAGAGGCCGACTTATGCAATTAATGCACCGTATTAGCAAATGCGCGGGTTTTTGTGTTGACAGGCACGCGTCGGAGCGCGCATGCGCTGATAACACGTTTTTGTCCCGCGCATATGCGCGCATCAAGCTGCTGTATAGCGCCCTTCAATTTCTGGTTACTTTGTATAGTTTTTGACCCTTCTGGAATGCTGTGAACTTAATTCAGTGCCATGAATGACTTCATTGCTGTTTTGATGATGTGGATTTCTTGTCGCCATGTGCAGACGAAATTTCAATGATAACAACCTCATCCTTCAATCTCCTCAAAAAGTGTGCAAGCTTCATCCTGCACCGATTAGAGCCTTTAGGTCACTTCCATGAATTTACTCTGGATTGCATGGACCTTTTTATCAACCATCTACTATTCCTGGGACCTTTTCATCCTCTCGATTGCTGATAGTGGCTTCAACTGCACTTGCACTATTGCTGCTTTCTACTTTGCCTCCTGGAGCTGTAACTCCAATGTCTTTAGTTCTAGGGCCTCGACAAGGCGCTCGTAAGTATGAACACTTTGACTACTGAGCTACTTTCATTCTAAATCCAATGCCTTGATTCTCTCAACTTTTCTCCAGATAGTTTCTTCCCTTTGGTCTCGCACTTTCTGCAGATTGCTTGGAACTGCTTGTAATTCCAGTTATGTTACTCTTTGTTGGAGCTGTTGAATGGCTTCAAAAAGCTTCCCCACTTGACTCTCCACTGGGCGTTCTTCCATCTGTGCTAGGCCCGACACAAATTGAAGTGCTCTAGTGAATTCTTATTTAATTCCAATATACTCCACGAGTAGTTGCTCTTTCTCCTTCTGGATCTGTGCTCTATCCTCTGCAAACTTCACCTGGAGGTCGTATTTTTCCTGTTGCACAACCCAACATTGCTTTAGGGCTTCTTATTTTTCTTGCTTCAATGCATTTGTGGCCTGTTATTTTTCTTCCTGGACATGGCGAAGGAAATCCTCTATTGCATATGCTATTCTACGTAGCTGGGCAGGCTCATCTCCTACTTCAATTCCTTCAGATGGCGATGGCGTAGTAGACACTACGTGGCTGGAGTAAATGGATTTCTATACCCCTTTCAACTCTTCTTCAATCCTATCATACATGGTCTCCTATTTTTCTTCGTTGCACTGTAGAATATCCTCTGAGGTATCTGATACAATGACGACAATGAGGTCAATGTCATATACTATGAGCACCGTTTGCAACTTGGGCTTACTAGATTTTGACTTCTTCTACGATGAAGGTTTCGTGGGGGACCCCTTACTTTCATTGGATGTCTCAGCCTCATCAATGGGATCCTTGGGTGGTGTGAATTCACCTTGTTCCTATTTGTCTACTTTCCCTTCGTTCTCTTCCTAATCTACTTCATCATCACCTCTTCCTCCTGGTGACTCTGGTGTAGTTTCCTTGGATGCATTGTTCAGTTCCTATACTTCTTCCTTCTACTTCCTTTTGCTACTGCTGGGTGCATCATATTATTCATGAGTGACCATCAATATTTCGATGAGGTCAGGGTCGGACAATTCTTCCCGGTCGACTGGTATAAGGAACTGAACAGGCAATTCCTTGGTTATTTCTTCCATTTCCTCCTCCGTGAGCTTATAGTAGGATTGTATCTCTTCTTTATGTTCATCTCCACGCACAGTGATATAAATGAAATGTGTATCTGTGCAAAACTTCACTATTGGCCTGAATCTATGCAGGGTATTCGACATCATGCAGGGGAAGGACTCAATATCCCTCTTTAGCTGTAGGTAATAGGTGTGGAACACTGCGTTTGACTGCCATTGTTTTTCCATGTCGCTTGAATACCAGAGCGTAGTGAACTTCGCAGCTAGTGGTTCAGACGTTTCAATTTCAGGGAAGGTAACCCCTTCCGGCATCTCCCAAGCAATAAAGGAAATGAGGATCAATAACCAACTGAAATGGAACTCGTAGCCCTGATCCTGAGCTTCACGACAATATTTATCTAACTGGTTGATGAGGTAGCTCGCTCCAGTCCATTTGTAGCCCTTCAATGCATTTCTCCGTGAGGTCAACAATGAACCCTGTGACCTACATGGGTATGTTCTTCCTGACTAGCTTACCAGTGATCAAATGGAAAGAGAGGTGCACTGTGCCATTCTATATGGAAGCTACCTTGTATCCCTGCTTCCCCTTCTCCACATCACCATAAGTATCTTCGATTCGTTGTGCTAGGGTGTGATCAACAACCTTCCCTGGATAAAATTCCTATGGGTCTAGTCCTTGCATGCTGTTGGCCCTTGACCAAGTTTCGAGAGATCCTTGGTCAATTTGACCTATTTTGGGACTTCGACATCCTGTCGAAGATGGAGCATAAGAGGAAGCAAAGATCATAGTATCTCAGCTCCTTTTTGGGTCCTTTTTGGGATTTGGGATTATGTAATGGGTAAGGGATGTCGGCCCATGAGTTTACCCATGTTTAGGCCTATTTTGTAAAGTATAAACAAGTAGCTAGGTGACATAAGTAGCAGGGCCGATAAGCTAAGTGCTAAGTGCAAGCATGGTTTGTAGATTCTCTGTGCATATTGTGAGAAACTTGTAGAGCTAAGTGAAAGTGGTTGTAATAGAGTGTGAAAGGATTTGTGCTAGACTTAGCTCGGGGAAGGAGGATCTAGCGAGGTGCGTGTAGATCTCCTATCCTATGTAGAGTAGGGTTTTTGTGGCTCTGTGCATGTAGATGAATGATTGAAGCTAATAAAGAAGAAGAGTTGGTGGCCGTAGCCTCAAGGTGGGGGTGAACCACATAAATACTATGTTATTTTTCTATGTGCGATGTTTTGACGTGTCTATGTCTTTACTTGATAAGTGCTTTGATATAGATAGATAGATATGTTTGTTATTTGTGCTTATGATGACCTTGTATGCTAGATCTGACCTATGTGAACTTGCTTAGTGCTTGAATCTGCTATATCTAATCTACTTATTTATGCTAAGTGCTTAAATACATTAGATCAAGGTGAATACTACGATGCTATGTTTCCTCTGCGGAGTAGATATTGGTTAAATAATGATGAAATGACTGTAGTGTCCCCAAGGCCGAGCCCCGTTGTAAACCATGTTTTGAAAGGAATTGTAATTATGTTTTATAGGTTGGTGAGCCAAGCTTGTATAAGCTGGAGGCTTATGTGTTGTTAGGCCAGGGAGCCTGAGTGTTGAAGGCCAGGAGCCTGCTGTTGTACTTGTATGTATGCAGAACATTTAATAAAATATAAACACCGCCAGGTGTAGACCGACCACGATGAATGAGTGAAGGGGGACTGAGCATCCACAGAGTGGGCAAGGAATTAGGGGTTGGAAGGTGGGAAAGGGGCTAAGTGTTGAGCCTGGGGGCTAAGCCTAGGGGGCTTAAGCTGGGAATAATATTTTAATATTATTCTAAAAAGACATGTGCATTTTGTGTTTTATCCTAAGTGTTGGCAAGGGAGGACGTACAAGGGTGATGCGTGCTGGTGGAACGCATGCAGTTCCATGGGTGACAAGTGTCAACCATGACGCATGCGAATAAACGGCTAGGGTGAGATGTGAGAAAGGTTCCTCCTCCTCCATTCAAATCACAGACTGCCAGAAGGGAACTGGTCTAACTCCTGCAGAGAACCCTCGTACATCCTCTGAACCGAAAAGGCGTGTATCTGTGTTTGTTCCGGGATAGCCGGTACATCCCCTGTCTGAACAGTTTGAACCTGCATTGACCCTTGCATGGATTGTTTGTCATGCATCCCCAAAAACCAGAGCGTGAGTCTATCCTATGTTGGCAGATTGGAAAATAAGAAGTGACCTGCCATTGTTGAACCTGTTGGAAAGCCGTGTCTGTATTCCCCATGGGTTGTTGTGACCATGCAGTGCTGGACTGTGTGGGGTCTTGTTGGACAGTGGTGCAATGCTCTCTCCAGGTGAGAGAGGTGATTGAGGTTGGAAGAACAGGTTGTTGGTGTGTGAGCGATTCTCTCCAGGTGAGAGAGTGCGCAGAGGAAGGAGAGGACTTCTGGAAGGAACCCTGTAGCTACCACAGAGCCCAGAGACTTCAGATCCGGCCTGTCCCTGTAACCCAAGGCAAGGGATATTAGCAGCCGAAGGACTGTCCAGGTGATAGAGAAGGTGTATACTCCTGGGGTGGAACATGCATGTGGGGAATGAGGGTCTGTGGGCAGTGAGCGTGGGAGGTTCCTTGGAGAGAATCCCTTCCTTGTGGTTGTGTGTTATTTTCCCTGTAACCTCAGCCTAGCCTACATTTCCTTGCCTTGGGGTGGAGCTTAGTCCCAGCTCGGGGGTGACCCACTGCTGAGATGATGAGCAATGTGGTCTAAGGTTGGGAGGTTCGTGGAAGGCCTACACTTGGTTGGTGGAATCTACCATTGACAAAGATAAGTATCTGATTATGCTTTAATCATGTTTTGCATGACTGTGCTGCTTATGTATCATGTTTTCTGCTGTGTATATGAATTAATATGAAAAGGTAATTACTTGTTGATTATGGCAGTAATTCATATGAATACTCTGTGTTGAATGTGTTTATTGTTTAAATGCATGTGGGTTAAATAACATCTGTATGAGTTATGTACAAAATGGTGTTATAGTCTTCTTTTAAGAGCAATTAAACCTTAGTAGCAGAAAGGTGCACTACAATTTGGTATCAGAGAGATTAAACAAAGTAGCAGAAAAGTTGTGCTACAGTTTGGTATCAGAGCCAAGGTTTCGACACTGAGCCTAGATGGGCCAGTGGAGCGGTCTTTAGACCGAGAATGTGAAGGGAAATTGGGTTTGGAAGGCCAATTTCGTACCCTGGTTTGCTCCAAAATGTCAAGGAGTTACTTGACGAGTTTTAAAGCTTAGGAGGTATAGCGGTGTTATGAAATCACAGCCAATGTGGTATGAGTCCACAGGGAGAGAGGACTCCACACCGGTGGTGTAGGAGCTCTAGGATCTGTTCGGGAGGGAAGGCGAACCCTTGTGACCGTCAGATCTGAAAAGTGTGCACGGGGTTTAAAGCCCTTTGGATATTGCACAGGAGTGTGGAAATCATGATACGCGAAATCTCGAGTTAGTCAGGACCATCCATCTTGAAGGGATAGGTGGCGATAATAAAGAGCCCGTCGACATTTCGCATGTCGAAATATCGAGATATCGACATTCGTGAAATCGGGAGTCACGATGACAGGAGGTCGAGAATTTTCATGGTAAAAGTCCCGGGAACGATCCGAGCCGTCCGTCAGTTGGGACACGTGGGAGAGATTGGGAGCCCATCGGCATATCGAGGTTCAGCGTTTCGCGAATCCTGAAGACAAGGCACCTGGAGCATTGAAATCATGAAATCGTGAAATAGCGAGAAGCGACGAGGACCATCCATTCTTGGGGATGCGTGGCCGAGATTGAGGCAGTCGGGAAAGTTCCAGAAGGAGAGTCATCCATCGGGAAACCAGGGATCGAGATTTTTGGAGTCCCGTGATCGAGAGTTCGGACTCTCGTGATGATAAACCCGATGAACGGATGAGATTATTTTGGAGGATATCAGAGTCTATGACGACTGTTAGATGTGAGGAAGAGATGTCGGCTTTAAGTTGCCCGCGAATGCGGATTAAGGTAAGTAGCGAGCAGATCTGGACGACCAGATTCCACCCGCCCAGATCTACGGCTGAGGTTTCATTCCGGAGCCCCCTTGCTGTTCCACCTTTAGCGGTGGGGGGGGGGTCCAGAATCGGACGTGAAACTCTCGAACGGTTGAGATTAATTCACCTTGATCAATGGTGCTGAGGTGAATTTCGGACCCCCCTTGCCATTCTGCCTTTAATGGGGGGGGGGGAACGGAATAGTGTGGCATGTGAAATAGGGCCCCCTCTGCCACCTGTACTCCACTTAAAGGTGCGCGATGTGATTGATGTTGTAGATCAGAGAAAGATCTGACTGTTGGATTTTTCTAGGAATGGACGTGGACACATGGAGATGTACCACATGCCAGTGGGTCGAGGAGACAGGCGAGAGTGGTGGGACCCGATGACGTCGTTAAAAGTGACATGGACCCTCTTGAATGTACCACATGCCACGGTGGTGAAGGGAGAAAAATGTGCTATGGGCCTGGAGAATAAAGTAATTCATGATTTCGGGGACTCACGAGATAAGGGCATGGGAGCTCAACATTGAAACTCGCGAAGTCGCGAAGTAGCGAGAACGAGAGGAGAAAAGTCAACATCACTTCTCAGGGTTTCATGAAAGGGAGGCACCAGGGTTGGATGCCACAACTCACGAAGGTGAGAATAACGAAGGGTGATATCACTTAGCCCTAGACTATGGTCATGCGTAGTAGACGCTAGTGAGGAGGGAGCCATACCCGTGTCGCATCTCGGGTATCGGTGGTTAGAGGAAATGAGTCGAGGGTCTTCGACTCACAAACTCGCGAGATCATGAGTTGCAAAAGGGTGACTCTGGTTATGAATATCTAACTGTGGGATCTTCGTGGATCGAAAACCGAAGTCCCGAAATCCCGAAGTGCCGAAAATGAAAGTTTCAAAAACATGAAAATTGAAAAACAAAACGAGAGTTCAGAAAACTTAATTGAATCAAAATGTCTTTCGTTCTTGTTTGTATTGGCTTATAAATGTTACAGATTGTTCCGAAGGAGTAATGGTCTGACAAACTTCAAATTAAATTTCACAGTGGGTGTGTAGAGTTCAACGGAGCTCAGGATTCCAGTTAACCAACGCCGAATATGGAATGGGAAAAGGTGATGATTGCCTCCGAAACAGGAGACGAACGGGAAGGAAAGGATGTCAATATGGGAGTGGAAGGATCGAACTCCAATGGGCATGGAAAAGAGATGGATAAGGAAGAACATATGATGCAACTCATCGAAAGATTGCATAAAGATGCCCAGGCTCGCCTAGCTGATAGCTGAAAGCTCATGAAAATCCGGGATCAGCAGGGTGAATTCAATTTAAAAATGTTGAAGAGCTTGGAAAGAATAGAAAAGAAATTGGAAAAGGGGAGTGACACAAGTATATCAAGAAGTGTCAGAACCCCTAAGGGGAGAAGGAGATCGAGGAGTGGTAACATACATTACCGTCTCTCCCCGAAGTAGTTTGGCAAGGAGACACACAGTATTTCAAGCCCGTCCCCTACCAGAAAACACCGAAAATCTGGAAAGGATGAATTGAAAGGGGAGATGAACAAGATTAAGCCTCCAACATTCGATGGAGAACATAAGAAGGAAGAATATGCTAAGACCTGGTTGCTTGGCATGAAGAAATACTTCCAACTGCAGAATTATTCTGCCCATGCAGAAGGAAGAATTGCAATGTACCAACTGAAAGGAAAAGCATCCATGTGGTGGGATCAGTTTGTGCAGGTGCAACACATCCGAGAGAAAGAGGTCACTTGGAAAAAATTTAAGAGGTATTTCAAGAAGAAATACCTGACTAAAAGATACTATGACAGAAATATGAAGGAGTTCTTCATACTCAAGTTGGGCAGTATGACCATTGATGAGTATGAACGAAATTTTTTGGAACTACTAAAGTATGTTCCATTCATCAAAGACGAGGCTGTCAAAATTCAGAGGTATCTGAGTGGACTACCACCTTCCATTGGTGAAAAGATTCAGTATGACGATCCTAAGACCATGGAAGAAACCATAAGAAGGGAGAAATGTCTATACGAACAACAAAGAGAAAATCCTAACTTTCGGAAGGTTTGGAATGATCAGAGGAAGTTTAAGAAGGAACAAAGGCAGAAGGGAAACAAGCCTTYCTTTTTCAGAAACAATCCTTGGGGACAGTCATATTTTAGAGAGCCCAATAAAGTTGAAGGGAGTGAGCAGGTGCCAAGACCACCACCCATGGAGTGTTGGGGTTGTTAAGGGAATCATAGGTACAAAGACTGCCCCCACAGAAAAGATAAAGAGAGAACTGTCCATACTGTTCAACAAGATGAAACAATGGAGGATATGGGTAGAAGAATGCCAAGGATCTATGCACCCCTAGACAACAAGCAAGTAGAATTTCAATCGCACATGATTGAAGTGGAAGGTACGATCAACAACCGACCACTTGTTATTTTAATTGATTCAGGGGCTAGCCATAGTTATGTAGATCCTAGAGTGGTGGAAAGTTTGCATCTAACGAGAAGMAAACATGAGAAGTCTTGGTTAGTGCAGTTGGCCACAGGGACCAAGAGGAAGGTCACTGAAATGGTTAAGTCCTGTTCAGTGGACATGAAAGGAATGAGTACTAAGGATGAATTGAATGTTCTTCCTTTAGGCTCATACGATTGCTTAATTGGGATGGACTGGTTGTACTAGCACCATGCCCTTCTAGATTTCCGTAACAAGAGGTTCACATGCCCGAACAAAGAGGGAAATCAGGTAACAGTCCAAGGAATTCCCAGAGCCATGGCTGTGAGGGAAATCTCAACCATGCAACTGAAGAAATGTTACCGGAAAGGCTGTCAATTATTTACAGCTAGGGTGGAAGAAGCATCCCGAGATGTAGTATCGAATATGGAAGACCACAGAGTACTCAAATAATTCAAGGAAATATTTCAAGAGGTACTTGGACTACCTCCGAAGAGAGACATTGATTTTTCTAGAAATTTGATGCCTGGAGCAGCTCCCGTTTCGAAGGCTCCTTACATAATGAGTACACCAGAGCTGAAAGAGTTGCAATTGCAGCTCGAAGAGCTACTGAAGAAAGGTTACATTCACCCCAGTGTGTCACCGTGGGGAGCCCCGGTCCTATTCGTGAAGAATAAAGATGTGACGTTGAGGCTGTGCATTGATTTTTGACAGTTGAATAAGGTCACTGTCAAGAACAAGTATCCTCTACCAAGGATTGGTGATCTTTTTGATCAGTTGAAGGATGCAAAAATATTTTCAAAAATAGATCTCAGATATGGATATCACCAAGTGAGAATAAAGGATGAGGACATTAGAAAGACCACCTTTAGAACAAGGTACGGTCATTATGAATTCACAGTGGTGTCGTTTGGACTGACAAATGCACCTACTATTTTCATGTGCTTAATGAATGGAGTGTTCAGAAAGTATTTGGACAAGTTTTTCATAGTCTTCCTGGACGATATCTTGGTGTATTCCAAGACAAAGGAAGAACACGAGCAACACCTGAGAATGGTGTTGCAGGTGTTGAGAGAACACCAGTTGTACGCAAAACTGAGAAAGTGCTCTTTTTTACCAAAGGCAGATCCATTACTTGGGACACATTATATCTGAAGAAGGGATCACTGTGGATCCTGAAAAGGTACATGCCATTTGAGAATGGCCAACACCAAGGAATGTGGCAGAAGTTAGATCTTTTATGGGTCTGGCGGACTATTATAAGAGGTTCATAGCCGGATTCTCAAAGATAGCTCATTCTATCACTTCCTTGCAAAGGAAGGAGAAGAAGTTCCAGTGGATTGAAGAATGTGAGAGTAGCTTCCAGCGATTGAAGCAACTGCTAACTAGTTCTCCAATCCTGAAGATTGCAGATCCAAACAAGGATTACGTAGTTTGCACAGATGCATGTAAGGAGGGGATGGTAGGAGTTCTCATCTAAGAGGGATTTGTAGTTTGTTATGAATCCTGAAAGTTGAAGGAACATGAGAAGAATTATGCCACTCACGATTTAGAGCTGGCAGCAATCGTCCACGCCTTGAGGAAATGGAGACATTACCTCATGGGCAAGAGATTCAAGTTGAGAACAGACCATAATGGTCTGAAGTATTTATTTGATCAGCCGACCTTAAATGCCAGGCAAATTAGATGGTTGGAGTTTCTGTGTGAATATGACTTTGATATCAAGCATATCAAAGGGAAAGACAATAAGGTGGCTGATGCACTTAGCAGAAAAGCGCACAAATTACATGCTACAACCATTAGCATGTACATAACTGAGATTAAAGATAGAATTTTGGAAGCTGCCAATGCCGATTTGCAGTACAGAGGTCTAGTAGCAAAGCTACAGCAGCGTGAGAGACCACAAACCAAGGAAAGTTACACCTTGGGAATTGATGGCTTACTTGTGTATAAAAACATAGTATATGTACCCAATGTCTGAGAATTGAAGTTGACAATTCTAAAGGAGATGCATAACATGACTTATGCTGGACATCCTGGATATTAGAAGACTGTGGCAACAGTCAAAATCCATTACTTTTGGCCGAGTTTGAAGAAATAAATCGCTGAATACATCGCTATATGTATGGAGTGCCAAAAGGTTAAGGCTGAGCATAGGCACCCAGCAGGGTTGATGCAGCCTTTACCTATTTATGAGTGGAAATGGGACGTGGTAACAATGGATTTTATCACCGGACTACCTAGGACAAGCAAGCAGCATGATTGAATCATGGTGGTGGTGGAAAAGATTACTAAAGATGCCCATTTTATTCCACTGAAAACCACCCACAGAGCAGCAGATGTTGCTGATATCTTCTTAAAAGAAGTTGTACACTTGCACGAAATTCCTAAGACAATTGTGTCTGATAGAGACCCGAAATTCACTTCGAATTTCTGGAAAGGATTGTTCAAAGGATTCAGAATGAATCTGAACTTTAGTACAACATATCATCCCGAGTTTGATGGACAGAGAGAGAGAGTGAACAGAGTAATAGAAGACATGCTGAGAATGTATGTGATGGATAAACCATCAAGGTGGGAAGACTACCTGCATTTGGTAGAATTTGCCTACAATAATGGGTATCATGCATCATTGAAGATGAGCCCATTCGAAGCACTTTATGGAAGAAAGTGAAACACTCCAGTGAGTTGGGATAATCTAGCTGACAGAGTAGTAGTTGGGCCTGAGTTGCTCAAAGAGATGGAAGACCAAATGATAAGAATTAAACATAATCTAAAAGATGCCCAGGACAGGCATAAAAGTTACGCTGATAGTAACAGAACCCATAGAGAATTCAAAGTGGGTGACCATGTTTTCCTGAAAGTGAAAACTAACAGGAGTTCCCTGAAGCTAGGAAGTTGCGCCAAGTTGGCAGCAAGATTTTGTGGGCCATTTGAGATCTTGGAAAGGATTGGGCCAGTTGCAAACATGATTGCATTACCTACATCTATGACTGTACATAATGTGTTTCATGTTTCACTGCTTAAGAAATATGTACCTGATGCTAATCATGTTATCGATTGGAATGTGATTCAGGTGGAACTAGAAGGTGTCCTACAAGTGCATCCTGTGCGCATATTGGACAGGAAAAGCAAACAGCTCCGGAATCGAGCTATAAAGCTTGTAAAGGTCCAGTGGAGATGGTACGATCTTGAGGATGCAACATGGTAGCATGCATATGTTATGCAGGTAGAGTACCCGCATATTTTTGAAGATTTTGAAAGGCTTGCAGAGACAGTGTAAGTTGCACTGAGGACAGTGCAAAAATAAGGGGAGGGGGATTGTAGTGTCCCTAAGGCCGAGCCCCGTTGTAAACCATGTTTTGAAAGGAATTGTAATTATGTTTTATAGGCTAGTGAGCCAAGTTTGTATAAGATGGATGCTTATGTGTTGTTAGGCCAGGGAGCCTGAGTGTTGAAGGCCAGGAGCCTGTTGTTGTACTTCTATGTATGCA
>ML791823.1:187433-231187 GCA_009831015.1 Picea engelmannii
GCATGCGAATAAATGGCCAGGGTGAGCCATGAGAAAGGTTCCTCCTCCTCCATTCGACTCACGAACTTCCTGAAGGGAACTTGTCTAACTCCTGCAGAGAACCCTCGTACATCCACTGAACTGAAAAGGTGTGTATCTGTGTTTGTTCCGGGATAGCCGGTACATCCCCTGTTTGAATAGTTTGAACCTGCATTGACCCTTGCGTGGAGTGTTTGTCATGCATCCTCGACAACCAGAGCGTGAGTCTATCCTGTGTTGGCGGATTGGAAAATAAGAAGTGACTTGCCATTGTTGAACCTGTTGGAAAGCCGTGTCTATTTTCCTCGTGGGTTGTTGTGACCACACAGTGCTGGACTGTGTGGGGTCTTGTTGGCCAGTGGTGCAATGCTCTCTCCAGGTGAGAGAGGTGATTGAGGTTGGAAGAACAGGTTGTTGGCCTGTGAGCGATTCTCTCTAGGTGAGAGAGTGCGCAAAGGAAGGAGAGGACTCCTGGAAGGAACCCTGTAGCTGCCACAGAGCCTAGAGACTTTTGATCCGGCCTGTCCCTGTAACCCAAGGCAAGGGAGATTAGCAGCCAAAGGACTGTCCGAGTGACAGAGAAGGTGTATACTCCTAGAGTGGAACAGGCATGTGGGGAATGAGGGTCTGTGGGCAGTGAGCGTGGGAGGATCCTTGGAGAGAATCCCTTCCTTGTGGTTGTGTGTTGTTTTCCCTATAACCTCAGCCCAGCCTAGATTTCCTTGCCTTGGGGTGGAGCTTAGTCCCAACTCGAGGGTGACCCACTGCTGAGATGATGAGTAGTGTGGTCTAAGGCTGGGAGGTTCGTGGAAGGCCTGCACTTGGTTGGTGGAATCTACCATTGACAAAGATAAGTATCTGATTATGCTTTAATCATGTTTTGCATGACTATGTTGCTTATGTATCATGTTTTCCGCTGTGTATATGAATTAATATGAAAAGCTAATTGCTTTCTGATTATGGCAGTAATTCACATGAATACTCTGTGTTGAATGTGTTTATTGTTTAAATGCATGTGGGTTAAATAACATCTGTATGAGTTATGTAAAAAATGGTGTTATAGTCTTCTTTTAAGAGCAATTAAACCTTAGTAGCAGAAAGGTGCGCTACATTTTGGTATCAGAGCGATTAAACAAAGTAGCAGAAAAGGTGTGCTACAATGACGGTGCTAAGTGCTCTATTAAGTATTATAATCACATATCTATGTCCTAGCTAAATTTGTAGACACTTGAGTCCTGCAACCACCCCTGCCTCTACCTCAAGTGAGACTTCATCTTATTTGCAGGTGTTGCTGAAAGGGCCAGTAGTTAGGGTTTTGTTGGTGCGTTGTTGTAGCATTGAACCCTGGGTCTTCCCCTTTGCCAACAAATGGTTTTGTTACCAGGACCTAAAGATGTATTGCTGGGAACTAAGGAAGAAGAATCTTTGTGCAAAGATCCAACTTGAAATTGTGAAATCTCTGTGCATAGATCTGTTTCTCTAGTGTGCAATACTCTACTTAGTTTGACAAGCTCTGTTCTAGGGAAACGAAGTCCGATATGAAGAAAAGAGGTAAGATCTGAAAGATTTGTGCTCTGAGAAAGGTAAAAGTGAATGTTTTATATTAAAAGAGGTAATATTTGAAAGCTCTGTGCTCTGATAAAGGTAAGAATATTGAAAAGTTCTAGATTTGAAAGCTTTGTGCTTTGTAGAAGTAAGATAAGTGGAAATTTTTATTTCAACAGTATGGATCTAGGTATGTTTGATAGATTATATCCTAGCTTGAAAACTAGGGTATTAATAGATGAAAGAAGATTTGATATGAGTAGATCTGATAAGAATAGTGAAAAATATGTTATACCTATGCATAGAAAGAATGTTTGGACTAATAAGTGTATGCAAGATCCTAGAAAGAAATGTTTGCAAGTTAGCTACCATGATCCTAGCATGTAGTACAGGAAAGGCTAGGGATCATTTAAAAGAAAGAGAGGATTAACCCTCTGTTACAATTACAGAATACCAGGACATCCTGCTAAGGAATGCCTTGGGAGAAGCCCTAGTTGTCTTTGTTGTAAAGCTATGGACCATGAAGTATTGGATTTACCTATAATGATTGCTAAGGTTGAAAGAATGAATATGAACCAAGAAAACCCCAAGGCATATCCAGAAACTAAGATTATGACAAAATCCTAGAAAGAATTAGAGAAAGTATTGCTACAGATGAAAGAAACCCTGAATGACCACCGACATGTCAGATTATCAGATATCTTTAGAGAAAAATAATGCCTTGAAGCAAGAATATGAGACTTCGACATTGACTATGTTCTATATGAGGAAACACAGGTGAATATCATGACAGAGATAACTTGGGAAGCTATAGGGAGGCTTCCTATGATTCCTTCATTAGGAAGAATATGAATATTCAAAGCAAAGCTGATAAACCTATGTGGAAAGCTCACCCGGATACCTATGAATGCCAATGGAACTTTGACAGAGGAAGATTTTGAGATTATTAAATTTAATGAGAACATTGCCCCATTTACCATGCTACTAAGAAAACCTTGGATTGAAAGAGATCAGGCCAGAAGGAAAGAAGAAGAGGAAGTTTTAGAACAACAGAAGCAAGAGTTAAAATAATTCATTACTAGAAGGATCGCACACTTGATTGAAGAACAAAAGAACAGATCAAAGTTATTTAACACTAGAGACCCGTATGTCAAAGTTGTAAGAACACTAGAAGACCCATAGAAGATTGAAGTACCTATTCCAAATAAAGAATAAGGATCACCCTCGAATCTTAGGAAAGAATATCAACAGTGCAAAGTAACTATGCAAAAATAAGATAAGAATCAGAACGAAAAAAGGCATACTGAGATGAAGCTCACTAGGAATAAGGCTAGAAAGCTAAGTAAGAAGAGAGATAAGATTGACAAGTTGTAGAAGGTTCTAGAGGGAACCTCAGAGAAGGAAAATTTGCAAAATTGGAGCTTTGTTGGGATATCATAACAATGACACATGGCACTTCTCCATGGAGAAGCAATATAGCCATTGGGGACATTATAACCATTAGACCAATGCTCCGAATGGGTAGAAAGACATTTATGGATGGACAACTCACCATCAGATCGTTGGGATTGTGCTATAATAGACATAACAGAGTTAATGAAGGCTTAATACCCGTTGTTGAGTTACCTATTTATCTCGCCGCACCATGCACAGAGAACTCTTTTTCCAACCGAGATTTTGAGCCCGCAGACTAAGTTGATTTTATACAATGATCATCACACTCTTTCTGTCTATTCTATTGCAGTATTTAAGTTACTCCCCGAACCCGAGATTGTTAACCCTAAGTGTGTATGTCGGATGAGTTAAGAGTTGTAGAGAAAGTTTTTGAAGAAGTTATGATTGACCTCATGACTGAAAGAGTCATGTCGATGTCTACAGGTGTACAAGCATCATCGACGAGAGGACTGCAGCCTCTTCGTCCACTGCTCGCGGAGCCGGACTATCCCGAACATCAGATGAAAAGTGAACCAAGCACAGGGATGATCTAGCGAATGCCAAATTGATCTCGACTATATTACCTTCCTATATTCCACCTCTGAGTGACACAATAAATTGAGACAATGTGACTAGAGATTTCGAATACACCTTGGTTATGACATACCTCCCGAAGGGGATATGCACAGTTCGAGCAGAACAAGATAAGATTGCAGCGTTGAATTTTAGAGACTTCAATCTCGGAGATCACAAAGTCTATAACATACTCACCCCACATAAGTACATGACCATAACTAAGGGTAATTATTCGAAGATAATCCCCCAGTTGTGGACTATGAACCTCACACAGTCCACCCTGTTGAACGTCATGAATATTCCCCACTTTGGTAGACACTAGGAAGTCAATGCCTGTGTCAAGATGTTTCTTTCTTATTACCATGGTGCATATTTGTGGATAAACCACCATATAATAGTTGATCTGATGTTGATCAATCAAATCATGGGCTTGAGTATGAAAGGGCCTGATCGACAAGGGTTTTACCCAGGAAAATCCATGGATCGCACTCTAGCATAGAAGATCAAGGACACTTACGACAATGTCAAGAAGGGAATGTGAGGCTACAATGTAGCTTCTCTCCAGAGTGGTGTAGTGCACTTCGCCTGTCAGTTGATTTCAGGGAAGTTAGTAAGAAATAATTGACCTACCCAAGTCACCAGTTTTGTAGTCGACCGCACAGGGAAGTGCGTAGAAGGCCTTCAGATGAACTGGATGAAGTACCTGGTGAGCTAGTTGGAACTCGATTGTAGAGAAGCACAAGATCAAGGATATGAATTTCATTTCAGCTGGCTCTTGATCATTATAAATGTTATTGCCTAGGAGATGTTGGAAGGTGCAACCTTCCCAGACATCGATCCATTTGAAACGCTGGCCGAAAATTTCAGTACACTGTGGTATTCAAGCGATATGAATAAACAGTGGTAGTCAAATGTTGTTTTTCATACCTACTACAATCAACTGAAGATAGCCATACATTCCAAACCTCGCATGACTCTGAACACTCTACATTGGTTCAGGCCTTTGATGAAGTTCAACACAGGTTGACATTTTATTTACATCATAGCACGCACCGACGAACACAAGTAACAACTTCAATCCTACTATAAGATGATGGAGGAGGACTTGGAGGAGATCACTAAGGACTGGTTGATGGAACTCCTTATTCCAGCAGACTCTGCAGAGATATCTGACATCGACATCCTAGAAATAGTGCAGGATACACTCAGACCTAGCAGGACAAAGAAGATTGAAGAGGTCCAAGGATTAGACAGTGCATCTAAGAAGATTTCTTCCATATCACCAGAGCAAGGAGGTAATGGCGAAGAGTTATATGAGAAAGAATTCGAACAAAAGAAAGGAAATGAGGTTGATCCCCAAAAGAAGAGGAAAGGTTTTCCTTCGAAACCTTCCTCCTGAAAGAAATCAAAGGCCACCATGACCAATATGCATACTGTCCTGACCTTCAATGACTTCGACTTCCTCATAACAGCTGTGCAATATTCTTCGCTAGAAATAGAAGAGAAACAAGAAGAAAATTAAGAGGAGATGTATGATCGAATTGAGACTGAACTCTGAGGGGTACAACAGGCCCTAAAGTCCAGCTGCGCAGTCTCCACTGCGCCGAGAGAACCAGAATTGGGAGATGAGCCATCTCTACTCCACTGCCTAGATGATACAGTCGAAGCTCTCCTTCGACGAGCATAGGAAGAAACAGAGCAAGCCACCCAGGATTTGACACAAGTACAAGGAGTACTTGTAGAGAAATGCAGTGCTACAAAATAGGAAAAGATTTCTCTCCAAGTGAAGTTTGATGAAGAAAAAGAACAACTACAACAAGAAAATGAATAGTTTCTTACAAAGAAACTCAAAGTAAAAGAAGTGGTCAACATAACAATTCGCTCTATGACAGTCTTATAAATCAAGGCAAAAGATTGAGTTACACAACAGGTGAACCAATTTGCAGAAGCCATCCATCAGCTGCAACAATGCATAGCATATTTTGAGCTATGCACTATACCTGAGACCCCACAAGATGTAAGAGATCAAAGAGAAGCAACTGCCTAGAGCATAGTTGAAAGGATAAAGGATCTTACCCTATAATTTAAGCAACTCACCGATCACAGTGCCCATACCTATGAAAAACTCATGGCGAACCCGGAACCGAAGGCACTAAAGTCACAGCTCGAAGAGGTGAAGTATCAAGCCGAAAAGATACAAGGGAAGTTGAAGCCCCTATTAGCTGTGGAAAGAATGAAGCGATCCCAAGAGCAGTGGACTACCCAACAACAGATCCACACTATCCAGAGTAGAGTTATGGAGGTAACTCAAAAAATCCAACCTATACAAGAAAAGGCTTACCAATTGTTTACAGAGGTAGAAGGCTAAGGAGGAGAGCTAGAGCAGGTTGTCACTACAGTTGAACAACGTCTAGAGGGACCTATCAACAATGAAGTCATCCAAGAGTTCACTGAATAGGAGGTCTTAGAACAACAACAAGTTGAAGCAGCTCGAGTTAAGATTGAGGCATTTGAAGCAGAACTAGTCAGACCAAAGTGACTCAATATGAGTCACAGGTGAGTGTTGGGGGCCTATTGTCCCTTGACCAAGTTTTGGGGGATCCTTGGTCAATTTGACCTATTTTGGGACTTCGACAACCTCTCGAAGATGAAGCAGAGATTGTGGGATCTTGGCCCCTTTTTGGGTCCTTTTTGGGATTTGGGATTATGTAACGGGTATGGGATGTTGGCCCATGGGTTTACCCATGTTTATTCCTATTTTTTAAAGTATAAATAAGTAGATAGGTGACATAAGTTTAGTCCTATTTTGTAAAGTATAAATAAGTAGATAGGTGACATAAGTAGTGGGGCCGATAAGCTAAGTGCTAAGTGCAAGTATGGTTTGTATATGCTCCGTGCATATTGTGAGAAACCTATAGAGCTAAGTGCAAGTGGTTGTAATAGACTATGAAAGGATTTGTGCTAGACCTAGCTCAAGGAAGGAGGATCTGGCAAGGTGCACATAGATCTCCTTTCCTATGTAGAGTAGGGATTTTGTGGCTCTATACATGTAGATGAATGATTGAAGCTAATAAAGAATAGGAGTGGGTGGACGTAGCCCCAGGGTGGGGGTGAACCACATAAATACTATGTTATTCTTCTCTGTGTGATGTTATGATGTGTTTATGTCTTTACTTGCTAATTGCTTTGATATAGATAGATAGATCTTTTTGTTCTTTGTGCTTATGATGACCCTAGATGCTAGATATGACCTATGTGAACTTTCTTAGTGCTCGAATCTGCTAGATCTAATATATTTCTTTATGATAAGTTCTTAAATACATTAGATCAGGGTGAATGTTACAATTCTCTATTTCCTCTGCGGAGTAGATATTGGTTAAATAATGATGAACTGACGGTGCTAAGTGCTCTATTAAGTATTATAATCATAGATCTGTGTCCCAACTAAGGTTACAGACACTTGAGTCCTACAACCACCCTTGCCTCTACCTCGAGTGAGACTTCATATGCTTCGTAGGTGTTGTCAAAAGGGCTGGTAGTTAGGGTTTTTTTAGTGTGCTTTTGTAGCGATGAACCCTGGGTCTACCCCTATGCCAACACATGCTTAATCCTGTGATCTAATGGATCAACGTCGGATCTATAGTGATGTGTTTGTCCAACCAAATATAACTTCCATGGTAGCAATACATGAGAATATTAACACACACATTAACCTCTTGATGTCTGCTAAAATGTGGTATCTTCATCACATTCAGGATGGTGGACCTTGCGATGTACATGGTCCACGACTGGGGGATTATCTTTGAATTTTTCCCCATTGTATTGGTCAAATACTTATGTGGGGAGAGCATGCCATAGTTCTTGCGATATCCCAAGTTGAAGTCACTAATATTCAACATCATAATCTGTCCTAAATGCAATCCAACTGCGCATATCCCCTTTGGGAGGTACGCAGTCATAGGTGGTATGTAGTCGGGCAGGATTGATGGGATGAGCTTTGCATTCACCAAGTCATCGCAATGCTTTCTCCATTTCTCTGTCACAGTTATAGAGGGCCCAGATCGATGTGCAGTCGATGGAAAGGCTTGAAATCCTCTAGTTGATGAGGCATGTGCGCCTGCAGAAATTACCTTCTCAGCCATTAGATCTATCAGAATTTTTTCCACGTACTTTTCCACTGCACTGCGCTCACCCGACATACACGCTCAAGATTGGATATCTCAAGTAGGCGGACAAATACTCACAGTAATTGAATGGATAGAAAATTCTCAATAGGCACAACGCGATAACAATGAATTCTCCATGGGCTCAAATACTCACAATTCATAAAAGTGTTCTCGGTGCAACGTTCGACGGGATAAATAGACAACGTTGTAATGGATTCCTCCAATGGGTCAAAAAGCCTCAATGAATGCAATTCCATCTGTTATGGCATGGTCTCAATGGTCCAATGGAAATCTTTCTGGCCATAACTGCATTCTAGCCATTCTAGAGCGTCGTTCTAATGGTCAAGATGACTCCAATGATCATATTACTTCATCATGGAAAAGTGCCAATCTGTGTTGTTTGGTTGTTCCGACGGAGTTCGAATTCTACAAGTCTTCCTTCTGTGAAGTCCTTTCTGGAACTTCCTGCACTTTTTCTAACTTTTCTTTCTTCTTGCTGAGTTTACTATCTTTCTTTCCTATGATTTGCATCACTGGGTTCCTCTTTCCATTATTGTTCTTATCTCCCCTTGGCATAGTAACTTCGCATTGCTGAGGGTATTTCATAGGGTTTGAGGGTAATACTTCTTCTATTTCTAGGGTAGGTGCTCTACTCTCCTGTATGGACAAGTGTTTCAAGTCTTCCTGTGTTCTTTCAACTTCGACAACCAGGTCTTTGGCCCTCATTTTCTTTGACTTGTCCTCATGTTATTCTATTAAACGTGTGATTCTCTTAGCCATGCAATCTCTTAAATCCTTCCTTTTCTATTCTACATATTTCTGTTCTTGTTTCCTTCGTATCTGATATTTATCAATCCAGGTTCTTCCTAGCAAAAGAGAAAATGGGGAGTTGTTCTCAACAAACTTAATGAACTTGAATTATTCCTCTGTCGAAGTTCCATGAGCACTCATAGGTATCTGGGTAAGTATTCCACATAGGGTTATCATATTCCCTTTAAACAATCCTATTCCTCCCAATGAAGGAACCATAGAAGGCTTTCCCAAAATTTCCCAAGTTCATTTTGTCATGATATTCACTCATGTTTCCTCATCCAGAACACATTCTATGTAGAAATATTCTATTCTTGTTTCTATGCACTCCTTCTCTCTTAAGATCTATGATAAGTTGATGTCTATATGATCGTTTAGGGTTTCTTTCATCTGTAATAATGTAGTCTCTGATTCTTTCTGGGGTTCTATCATATCCTTAGTTTCTTGGCCTTTCTCACAGTTTTCTTATCTCATATTCATATTTTCAACTTTAGCAATCATTCTAGGGCAATCCAAAACCTCATGGTCCATAGCTTTACAACAAATACAACTAGGACCTTTACCAGGGAACTCCTTAGCAAGATGTCTCGGTCTTCTACAACTATGACAAAGAGTTAATCCTCTCTTTCTTTTAAACCATCCCCAACCTTTCCTATACTACGCATTGGGATCATAATAACTAACCTACAAAAAATTATTTTTAGGATCCTGCATCCATTTGTTAGTACAAATATTCTTTCTATGCATAGGAATAACATATCTTTCACTATTTCTATCAGATCTACTCATATCAAATCTTCTTTCTTCTCGCTGTGCCCTAATTTTCAAACTAGGACAAAATCTATCAATCATACCTAGATCCATTCTTTCAAAACAAAATTTTTCACTTATCTTACCTTTATCAGAGCACAATTTTTTAAGATCTTACCTCTTTTCTTCATACATGATTCCTTACTTAACACAGAGCTTCACAATTCAAGTAGAATACTGTGCACTACAACAGTAGATCTACATAAAGAGCTTTCTCTTTTCTTCAGTTCCTAGAAATCACAGTTTCAGGTCCTGACAACAGAACCATTTGTTTGGGTAGGGGAAGACCCAAGGTTCAATGCTTTAACAACTCACCAAAAAAAACCTTACTACCGGCCATTTCGGTAAGACCTGCGAAGAAGATGAAGTCTCACCCGAGGTAGAGGCAGGGGTGGTTGTAGGAATCAAGTGTCTACAACCTAGTTGGGACACAGATCTATGATCATAGTACTTAACATAGCACTTAGCAATTAACATTCATTAATATTTATCCCTTACTCACATCGCAGGTCAAAGCCCTAATTACAAAACAATGAAATATTCAATAATATCTAAAACATCCAAGCACTTAGCACATAGAGATAGATCATATCTAGCATTCATTCTCATCACTAAGCACTAAGATACTATATCATAAGCATCTAACATATATTACTGCACTAATCATAAATCACATCAATAACAAAACAACCACAATGCACAAAGAAACCACAACACATCATATACGTGGTTCACCCCAGTGTGGGGATACATCCACCAACTCTTCTTCTTCTTTATTGTCTTATGCCAATCTTCTTACATGCACAGAGCCACAAACCAACTTTGCATAGGACAAGAGATCTACGTGTACCTCTCTAGATCCTCCTTCCTCGAGCTAGGTCACATCACAAAGCCTTCCTACAACCACTTACACTTAGATCTACAAGTTCTCAATACACATTATGCACGAAGCATTCAAAACTATTCGCACTTATCACATTACAACACTTATCTTACAATTGACTTAGCACATTGGCCCTTTCCTACATCGCCTAGATATCTATTTATACATTACAAAATGGGCCTAAAGATGGGTAAACCCATGGGCCGACATCCCATTCTCGTTACATAAAACCCTAAACCCAAAATCCCACAAAAAGGGGGCGAGATCCCACGATCTCCGCTTCACCTTGTGCTCCATCTTCGACCAGCCTGTCGAAGTCCCAAAATGGTCAAACATGACCAAGTTTCTCCCAAAACTTGGTCAAGGGCCAAGATGTAGTCGACTGAAAATGTATAGGTATAGTTGACCTACTAACTCTTAGTAGTTGCAGTGAAACAAGTAGACTTGTACTTATTGTAAATAATAGGAGTTAAAAAGAAAGAGAAAAGTAGATAAATGAAGAAAAAACCAAAATGTAGTAGTTAGAGGAATAACTGATAGACACATAGTTTACAATGACAATGTGAAAAAGAAAAAACCAGTGCGAAGATAAATGAATATACTGCGCACAGGAAATATTGAACAGAGGGGATCGTCGAAGAAAGGAAAACACAACGTGCAGGGAAATTGGAAAAAGACTAGAAAAAGGAAAATGACGACTGGTGTTATCACATGAATTCTTTAAGGGTCACATGAAGTTGTTATGGGTCAAATTCATCCTTGGGATTTTAATTTTTATCCTTAGTATTGTTTAAGTTTTACTTTTGATATTCTCCTTATGGTTTTCTTATGTCTTAGCACAAAATAATTTTAAGGTTGAATGTTGGCCTATACCTTTGGTTTATATCTTCATCTCATAACAAGATTAGACAACCATCACTATCACCCTTATGCCACCACTATCCTGACATGTCACTACTTCCACTATTCACTTAAACCCCTCCACTGAGTCCCTCTACCCATTAGAAGGCCAAATCAAATTCGTTTTAGTATGCTACCAATTCATCAGGACATTTCGTAGCACATCTTGAGTACATCCTCCCTCATTACCATTATTTCACTTATGAGTCTTGTGTCAACCGATCTCATTGTTTTCAACATCCATGAATTAAAGGAAATAATTTGAGATTTACTCATTTAAGGTTGTCTAACTGTTTTATTAAATATTTGAAATTTACTCCTAGTTCGGTGCTGTAGAAACTCCTAAGTTTAGATAGGCACTATGGAATCTTCTACAAATTATATGGTAGAGGGGAATTGGAGGTTAGAGTTGTTGCAGATAGTTTCATACAATCTGTAGAATATGTACTATCAAGCTACAATGTACAGGTACTCCTTGAGTTTTTTGAGCTCCATTGAAGATCGTATTAAGGCTATGCTTCTGTTTTCCCTCCTGGGCATTGCTAACTGATGGTCTATGTTACCAACTTGCTTCTTTTACCTTTGATATCACCAATTATCTTCTAGCTACAATATTCCCAACTTATTTTACTACAATTGAACAAATCTTGTTCTCATAGCCATTGTGCCTATCTCTTTCTTGGCCCTTATTGTTATACTGTGAAATCTACTACGAATTGTGCTATGAATTCCATGTTCTAGCGCTGTGAGCCTATGGATCAAATTCAACATCGTTATCCTATGATAACGTAACCTACATCAACTCATTTCCTTTATATTTTAAATTGTTATTTCAAATCTAAGGTCTGTCTATGTTGGACATTTGAAGATCCTTGCTAATTTGAATGGTGATGACCTTGCAAATGATGGTGAATTGTTAGCTTAAAAATTTGGCAACTTCTTCCTCCATGCATATCCATTTTCCAGAAGGGTTTTAATCCATTTATTAACCATCAGTTTCTCTTTCATAATCTTAGAAGTCAAATAGGAGGAAATCTCTGAATCCCTAATAGAATCTAGCTTTGAAAAAGACCATCATTTTAAGCCCTAAGAACTTTGTTCTTTGTTTGGCCTATCATATCTCTCTGATTTTTGTATTATTTCCCCTCCTAAAATAGAAAATGGATACACCACAACATAAGAAGGCTCACAAGGGTGGGATTTTAGTTAGGACCAAGCCTTATGATATGCAGTTGCTTGATGTTGAACCTTTGATCAGAGAGGTCTTCCAGAGGGTTGGATGTTTAAATATATGTCAAAATATGCAGAGGGGACATGCTAAGGTAGTGAGAGAGTTTTCCTTAAATTTTGACAGCACTAAAACCAAGGTGGTAACCCTTGAACTAGAGGTATCTAAAGCCACCATTGCAACAACCACTGAGATACCCAAAACTAGTTAAATATGGTTTAAATCCATGACTCTTAATGCAACCTTCTCTAAAGAGTTCCTCAAACCAGTATGTCAGGGAGATAACCTATGAAAGGGAGTTCCTAGGATCCACTTGGTTGAGGGATTTGACAATACGTTAAAGGTGATCCAGATATATTTTACCTGTGAGGGAAGATTCAATATGATTTACCAATACCACATTAGACTTTTTCTACACTTCACAGGAAAATACCTCATGAACATCCCTTTCTATTTGTTTAGGAGTATGGGGAAAATGGATGACAGGGTCCAATCCAAGTTCAATGCTGTGGACATAAGTGTTTTTCACTTAGGATTGATTAGGATGCTTGTGATGGAGTAGTTGAAGAAGAGAAAGATAGCTTGGGAGAAGTTCATTTCTTCTACACATATGCAATTAAATGTAGCTCCTACTCCTCAATCTAAGGTGCAGAGCCCTTTGCTAACTGATATTGTTTTCCACAAAGAGACAAGTAAAAAGAGAAATGAAAAACACATTGAAAAATATGATGAGTCTCCTAAGGAAAAATAAGAAGAAGAAGGGGGAGCTCATCACTCTCCACAAAGGGAACTTTCACCCCAACCAACTCCAAAATTAGTAGATTTTCCCTCAGCTAAAACCATAGGCAAAAAAGGGAGAAAGTTACTCTTCCCCCACCTACTTCTGCAGTTGATACTAAATATAAGAGGCCCTTCACTAGGTCATTAGCCAAGAAAGAAATTGATGAACAAGAGGTCATAATAGAAGCTTCTATCAAGAGAAAGGATAAGGGTAAAATTGAGAATGTTGAAAAACATGTTGAAGTTATATACATTACCACTCGCCCTGATAATCCTACCTTCAAAAGACTGATCAAACAAATCAGAGATGCCAGAAAGGATATTTCTCACTTTAAGGGAGAAGGATTGGCTAAGAGAAAAAAGTTAAAGGATCTAATGGATATGTATGTGGAAACCATAGACAAAGACAGGTTTACAACAAGGAGATTTTCGCTCCTTCATATGCATCTTAGAAATCTATACAGACAGAACAAAGATTTACAATCTTAGATCATAAATCTCAAGCCATAGTTACATCCTTTCAAATATGAATTAGCTCAAATAAATCTAAATGTGTTAGCTCAAGCTGCAACCAAAAGGAGTACCAAACTCATGAGGTAAAATGAAGTGGCTGAAAGAATCTCAATTTTCCATATGGTTATCCTTACATTTTGATGTTTTTGTGGGAAGTATCATGCTTATACCCAATTAGGAGGATTCTATAGGATTATATACCTTTGCCTAAGGTTTTGGGGTATTTTGGCTCAAACTGCACAACACAAGCAACTACAAGACATTTTGTATCGCCTGGCACTGTGAAATGATCTACATAGACAAAAGTTGAAAGTTTGCTACGGAATGCACTGCGAAATGATCTAAATATACAAAAGATGCAAATTCGTTGTGAAATATTTTGAAAAATGGTCTACATAGGTGGGCGATTCAGAATTCTCTACGGAATTTGCTGCGAAATCTGCTATGAACTAGCTAATACAGTCAACACTTCAGGATTCACTACCAATTTTTGTTTTGATGGTTTTTGAGAGAATCAATGGTCACCAGGTGGATAGTAGAGCTTAGTATAGATTCTTAGAGATTAGTTGGAGCTGGTGGAAACACGAAAATGAAGGATATGTGCTCTATTATTCCCGAGATTACCCTTAAGGCTCAAAAGAGTAATGTCAAGGCATCATAAATATAAAGGGATGTTTTGAAAGGTACTTTTTCTTCCGTTAGTTATATAAGAATAATCCTCAAATGAAAATAATGAAAGAACAAGACATAGGCCATAATTTGTCGTCTGAGTCAATTTATAAAATCAAATGATGTGAGGGAAACTTACAAAAATATTAAACAAAACGAGGCATGAATGCAAGGTGAATCTTACCTTTTTTACAGTAGAAGAAATTAAAGAATGCACCCTTGTAAGGATATGAGATACAATAATCCAAGTAGCTCACAGGTCTTGTATTTACTTATAGAAAATACAGAGGAAAACATTCTTGCTTATCAAACAACCGATAAAATGTGACTACAATAGTAGTAGTACTAAATTATAATCACTCACTTATCAAGGAATAACATAAAGGAAATAAGAAATATGGAATACAAGAAGAGAACACAACTCAAACTGCACAAAAATTGGAATCCGTGTTTGCACTTGTATTAATTCTCACAAAAGGAGATTTTTTCCTTATTACATCTGGCAAGAAGAAGACTGTGTTATGTCTTCAAACTATGTATTTATACAAAAATTATCATCAACCCTAAGTGGTTTGAATTCTCCTAATTCTAAAACATAAATATTACAATATGCAAAATTTGAAGAGTTTCATTTGCCTCTTCTCTGTCTCTTCGCCTGCTGGCAGAGACATTTCTTATTCTTGTACTATAGCTCAGAAACAATTGGCTTATAATCATGACTTGTGTGAATTTTATGCACACGTTGTCTCATCTGTTCCTAGATGTCCTGGCTTTTCCCTGTTCGACACACTGAACACATCTGCCTACAAATTGCACCACCAACCTAGAAGGCTCTGTTGTGTCATTCGCCTCAAAAGTATATAACTTATTTTCTATGTGAGGAAGCCTATATTCCATTATCCTGACCTCTAAAGATATAGACTGTAGCTGTAGTCTAGGACTGACTATCCACTCATTAATCTGTATAATGTCAATTTGTTTCAATTGCACGATTATGGCTCGAGCTTCTTCCATGCTCATCTTAGAAGTAAGTTTATGTTTTGCAATATCAATTTTCCCTAGGGCTTCAGAGATACTATCTACTTCAATGTCCAATGATTCTTTTTCGAATGAGGAACAAGATTCTTCACAAGCTTTCTTCACTTCCTTGGCTAATCTCTTACTTTCAACTATATTAGCCTCCCAGGTTTTAAGTATTATATCAACTCAAGTTTGTTCTGAAAGGGACAATCTAGTGACATAGGATACTTCCTCCTTTGTTGAAGAAAAAATGGACTCTTGGAAGGTCACTCTAGTTGTAGTGGCCTCTCTCTCCTTTATGCAAATATTATTTAAAGAATGGTCTAGCAATCGGTAATAATTTTGAATAGCTTATAGTCCGATAAAAATGTTTTGTTGGGTTGATTCCATCTTCTCCTGCACCTCCAAGGCATGGGATTGGAAAACCGCCACATTCACTGTTGTGTTCTCAATCGAGTTTATTTTAGCTTGGATTTGTTTTCCCAATCATTCCCATTGAATGACAATTTCTCTATTTTTCTATGAATTCTTATTCATTTCATCAAGACTGATTTTAAGTTTCTATATTTCCTTCCTTTCATAGGCTCTGATCTTCTCAAAACCTGTATTCATATCACTTATGACACTCTATTCTATAGTATTTACTTAGTTTTGCAACTGACTCACCAACAAATCCTTCTTCTTCAATTGTTATTTTAGGTTCCCAACTGAATATTGGTTTGTTGTGGAAAAAGATCCCAATGAGCCTGTCACTTCCATAGGGAACTCTGCCTCCTCTAAGGCTTGACCGTCATATACCACTCTATGTCTCTTGACCGTTGCACCGTCCCTTTGTTGGGTTTATATTTTCACAATAGCTCTCCTCTTTTTTGAAGAAGAAGATGTCAGAAGGGGGTATCTCTTCCACCAAAATAAGCGTAAGATCTTATATAAACACTACTTCGACACTTGAGTTCCCTCTATTATACTGTAAAGGCATGAAAAATTGAATAGGGCTACCTATATCGGTGGATGGTTGTTGTTCGACTGTGTGAGTAGCTGATTTGTTCGGTGTGGACAATGGTTTTTCTTCCCCCTTTTTGATCAAGGCCTCAACCTTAACTTTAGTTTGATCATCTGGTGGATTTATCAATGTAGCATCCCCCTTCTGTGTCAAAACCTCAATCTTTTCCAAGTTTTCTTGAGCATCCTGTCCACTAGAGCTCCCTATTTCTAAACTCTAGGTCGTTGATTTCTGTGCAAATGGAGATGTCTGGGTTTATCCCTGCAAGACTTTAGGAAGGCTATTTCTTCAGTGCCTTTGAAAATTATAGATTTTAGCTAATTTGTAAGGTGCCAGAGTTTGGACTCGGCTCAAAAATTCTTGATAAGATCTTTCAACTCAGAATATCTCATCCTGTGGGGAATATTAATTCTCATATCTTTTTAAATTGGAAAGAGACATGTGATTTCCCATGATCTTCTGAGGATCATGTTTCTTGAATTCAATATTGACAAGCTTGATGTCTTCCAGGGCCGCGACCTCTACTTTTGAGTGGTCGAAATATAATAGTGTGAACATACCAATATGCAAAGGAAAGGTGGGCCATACCTTTTTCTGCAATGCCTGTAGCTCTTTACTGATTCCGCCCATCACAATTTGATGTGCTACCTCTCTGCACACCAATCGATTTGGTAGAAACTTGGGCAAAGCATGAAGAGGGATGAAACATCCAAAAACCATAATATAAGAGAACTGGTCTTCAATGTACCAAACTGCTATTTTCCCCAGGTTGGTCACTATCTTGTCAGATATCCTGGGAGGTGGGAACCCGTATATAGAAATATGTATCAACACCACCACATAATTACATATTTTGTAGAAGAAATATTTTTCTTTATCCTCTCAAAACTTGGAATGATAGAAGTGTATTGGTTCAACGTTGGTGACGCAGACCCCCCCCCTACCTCAGCAGGGTCCACTGACCTCCCGGTCTCTGGATTGTTCTTCTTCTTCTGAGCCGAAGTAGCTCTTCGAGCTCCTGTTTGAACCCCTTGAAAAAATCTGCAGGTCCCTTTGTCCTCTGTCATAGGCCTTGACAAAGCCTATGCATGCACTAAGTTTTCGACGCTCTTCTCTGTTCTCAATAGCACGCCCTTCTCCTTTCGAGATTTCGAAACTCCCGGATGTGGGCTCCCCCAGGCTCCTTGTCATTCGAGTTGCTGAAACTTGAAGATGGCTTAATGACTCTGGCTCCTCCCTTAGCCTCCGAATGTTTTTCAGGTTTTCACGTTTCATGATTTTGCGAGTTAGGACTCCCTGTCTCCCAACTCCTGACCTCTCAAACACCTGATTCCTGAAATTCTGAAAAGGCCTTCGTCCAAGTGACCACGCTACCAAATTTCGTGATTTAGAGAATTGCAATGCAAGTGGTTCCCTCGGTCCTCTGTCTTTCAATTTCCCGAGTTTCAAAATGCCAAAATGTCAAAATGGGTTCACTTGCTTCCTCCGGGACAACATCCCTACTCCAAAGACTTGTCGTGTTTCGTGACTTCAGGATCTTCAATGCCAAGTGCCCCGGTTCCTCATCTTCGAAGTTGTTGAAAATCCGAATCCTGAAATACCGAAATGCCGATGCTGAAGGACACTCAGCCTTAACCTTGTAGCTACTTATGGGTTTTCAATGCGAAGGGCCCCGACTCCTTGTCACCGGAAATGACAAATTGTCGAACCCCAAAATGTCAAAATTCTGTCCTTTTCAGCTTCTCTCCTACACGACCTCCCAGAGGTTAAACTCTGTGCACCTTCCTTTGTATCTGATGGTTATTGATCCTTTGCACCAGATCTGATGGCCCAGATCCCTTTTCCCTGTGCACCTCCCAGGGACTCAACCTTGTGCACATACCCTTGATCTAGCGACTCTCAGGCCACTATGCTCTAGATCCGACGACTGGCGGGATTTCATGAACCGAGAGTTCGTGATGTAGCGACTCAAAAATCCCTTGCCACTCCAAACCCCAAAATCTGAAATGCCGATCCTCGAAATTCCAAAATGCTAAAAGACTTTCATCCTTAACCTTATCACAGACCTGTGAGATCCAACAACCCACGGGATTTCAACACTTCCTCTTGAAGCGTCTCCATCGTCCGATTCTACCCTTGTTACCCCTTTCACGATTCAGGACTTGGAGAAACCAAGGATTTGGCCTGCACTCCAACTTCACAATTCTCGAATTCACAAAAATGATCCAACGGCCCTCGGGCCTCCACGCTCTGGATCTAATGGTAGCTGTAGCTCCTCCTTGAGCCTGTGCTTCTTCCTTCCCCTTGGAATATTTTCAAAGTTTTAGAGGCCTCGGTCTTTGCTTTATCTATGAGATCAATTTTAACTTTGATGAAATCACCTGCGTTCTAGAAATGTTGTCCCTCCTGATCTTTGTCAACTGTGAAACCTCAAAAGGTTTCTTGTCCTCTGTACTCCTTGCAGGGTCCCTGCATAAAACTGTGCTATCCATCCTGAGTTTATTTGACGCTCTGCCTCAAAGTGTCTTTGTCCCTTTCTCTCCTTGAAGGGATGTAAGTTCCCTCTGGGAAGTTCCTACTCAAGCACGCTTTGTTGAGCCTGTAGGGTGTTTAGTAACCCTGTGAGTGGCTCTCCTTGACACTTCTTTTTCCAACAAAACTCAAAAAGAGACCTTTTGTGCACTCTTGCACCAAATCAATGCCCACCTGGTAGAGCTCTCCATAATCCTCAGTGATTCTGTTTTCTCTCTGAACTCAAAATAGAGTTCCTCCTGTGCAATCCTTGCACTCGCTCGATGCCCTCCTAGCAGAGCTTCTTGTTGGCAGCCAATCCACATTTTTCCACTGTCTTATAAGCTGCCTACACCAATGTTTTGCAAACATCAATTTTTCGTCGCAATTTTCAAATAAACGACACTTTTATTTTTGCGACATTTGCACATTTACCTTCGTTTTGTTTTCACGAATGTAAGCATGAAAACTTAGTCTTTCGAAGTCACATTAAAATCATTATTTGAATTTTCATTATCCTTCTTGTCAATATGCCCATTGCGCTTACATTTCACTTATCATTATGCAGCTGGAAAAACTTTCAAACTATACTCATTGGACATTCTTGTATTGATTGTGTGACTTGGTTTCATTGAGTTTGTAATGCATTGGCATTTGGATTTGCATGTTATTTGACCTACTTGACCATTAGTTTCATGAAAATACATAGGTGTTATGGTTAAATCCTTCATATATATCTTTTAATATGATACCTATGTTCGTTTTTTCAAAACCATTGGCATGTTGATTATATCAAGACCCATTGGCACCTTGGTTAAACTCTTGATATGAGCTGTTACAATACATTGGCGCATGGTTAAACATTTGGTATTGGTTTCAAATTGTATGTTGATGGTTTAAAACTATGGCATAACGTTGATTGCGCGCGTTGGTTTATACACTTACTATTGGTTTCATTGGTCGGCCAAGTGACATGATTTTTGAACTATACTATAATGGGTAGAACAACTATAAGCCAATGGTTGTACTTTGGAAATAACTATTATGCATGGCAAAGATAAGCTCCACCACCTTCGCACGATGACATTAATGTCTATCCCTTATCCCTGTTTCACCTCTGTTAGCTCGGGTAACCCTTCATGCACTCTACTCCTGTGTATGCTATGATCCAAACCCTGGCTTGTTCACCATGTGCTCGGCTCCATGACACCAGTGGTGCGAATCGAACCAAATGGTAGCCAAGCCTTGCTATTATTTGAAAATGCCCAGAAATATTTAGAGGATAACGGTTGGCTTTCCTTCGTGCAGATATTTGAGGGTTTTAACTTATTTTTGGCACAAAAGTTCACTCTGACTTTTGATTGCTGTAGAGCCAAGGTGGGTGACATCCAATTGGAAATCGATGAGAAGTTTATTAGTTTTGCTACAGGGTTACCTACCATGGGCCAGCGTTGGTTCAAAAATTCGAAAGTGGAAGAGGTTCCATGGACACTACTGTTCATCTCCTGAAAGGTCACATCTTGTGACAGAGGTATGCCCATATCCATGGTTAAACCACGATGGCATACCTTTTCATAATAGTCAAATAGTTCGTGACCTGTGAAGGTCGATATGGACTCATGTTTCTCTACCACCTGCGTTTGTTAATGAATTTTATGGGATACCCGTTGAATATGCCCTTTTACTTCCATCGTAGCCTGTACAAAATGTCAAAAAGGTTTAAAAGGGAGAAGGTCGACAGTAGCCTGTTCCACCATGAACTGATTAAACTTATCATTGTTTATCACTTGAGTTTACATGGTGATAGCTGGAGAGCTTTCATCGCTCGAAATGGTTTTGATGATACAGACCCTGTCCAAATTGACAAGACCGTGGTTAAGGAAACCAAGGTCAGACCACCCGTGCCCTTCCATGTCCTACTACCATCTCCTAAGCCCTCGGTCAACCCTGATATTGACTTACCAAACGTTGTAGCAGAGAAGGCTGAGGCTATAAAAAAGCCTGCGAGCAAAAGGGCCAAGGAAAACCCTACTGTTATTGCTAAGGGTAAAAAGAACGCTCGGCTTATTTCGAGGATGGCTAGGAATAAACCTAAACCCTCTGTTGAGAAAAAGCCCATAGTCCTTAGTGAGGATTCGGACTCTGACGTAGAACGTTTCCTAGCCAGTGAGTACCCTTACTCACAGGGTTTATGCCCCGAGCCACCTTATGATTTCGTTTCGAATCTTCCCCCTTTCATAAGGAGTAATCCTAGATACCCTGGGATCAAACTGCATAACGAAACCCTTGGCAATGTAATCAAACCCTCACCTGCACTTTCGAAGCCCACACAGTCGCCCTGTGACCAATGTGATTTGTGGTTGGAACGATACTACATCGACGTTCCCATACTCCAATCGGAAATCCAATTATTGGAAAATCAAGTTGCAGTATTGACCAGTCAAAGAGACAAACTCCAAGCAACTGATAGGAAGCAGAGAACCACTGGTTCCATCGTTTTCAAGAATATTGAATTGGCCACAACCATTGTCAACTCCAAATTGTCACGATTAAGTCGTCTACTCGTCATACAGGTATGAATTTTGATATCGTTTTAGTTTTGTGAATGACCAGTATTAATACACTGATTTGAGTTGGGTCTTTGAATAGCTCTGTTTATATTTTGAAATGGATCTGTCATGATGTGTTCATCCTGTGTATTTTCACTTTGCTAAAAATAAATGAAATTTCATCTTGGATACATGATTTGATCATTCCCAGTTTAGCCACTAATAGATTTTTATCGGATTTGATTGGTTTTCGATTGGATTTGATTTGTTCATTTGTCTGATTGAGTTAACGAAATTGATGGTTTGCTTTCAATTAAATTTGTTTTGTATATACTCTGAACAAGAAGTTTTCATGCTATATTTAGAATACAATCGTGTTTTGATTTGATTTTGTTATGGTTAGTTTGTATGTTGTGGATGTCGAACGATTTCGTGAATTTGGTTGTTACGATCTTTTAATATGCTGTGTCATATAATGTTATAAATTTGATCGTTTCCAAGTTGGGAAGAATGACTCTGTTTTTATGGGAACAATACTCTCATTTAAGTCTGTGCAAATGATATTCACACCCGAATCATGGAACGGTTTGATCCACGACGACTATGTTAAACCCCAGTTGTTTGATTCGCTTGATTGGATTGTTGTATCTTCAGTTAGTTTGATCGATTTTATGAATTGTATTTGTATCAAAAATGGATTTGATTACAGTTCTATTCTCAAACGAGTTTGTTAACTCAGTTCGACTTATGTCATTCTGTTAAATTCGTATGAGGAAATTTGGGTAATAGTTGTTTCAAAATGAATTCAAGAAATGATTTCGTGAATGATTTTGTCTGCCCCATTTTGCAATAACAAACGATCGGATATCTCTTACGAAATTATTGATCCTGTTATGATTTTATTTGAGTTGATTTTCACGCTAGTTTGAGTTAATCCACTCGGGCCAACATATTTCTGGGATGACATATTACCGAGACGACATATTTCCGGGACCACATGATATTAGGTGGATTTTCGGCACATGGTTTTCTGCCGATGGTTTTCTATTTCCGGTTAAGGAATTAGGGTTTTGGACTAATCCAGGTCATTGGGTTAGGGTTTTGGATGTCGTTGGATCCTATATGTATATTGTATTGTAAACAATGTAAAACAATCTATGAATATAATATATGCTGGTTTTCCCGGTTTGGGTTTCCAAGTGAAAAATCTCTGTGTAATGTTTGTATTTTCCATTGTATCTTTTCTGTTCTTTTCTGAATATCAGTTTGCAGTAGATATTGTACAAGGTTAGAATTTATAGAAATGTCGAACCCTAAAATGATGAAATTATGTCTGTTCCGGCTTCTCTCGTGCACGACTTCCCAGAGTTTAAACTTTGTGCACCTTCCTCCGGATCCGATGGCTATCGGTCCTTTGCACTAGATCTGATGGCCTAGATCCATTTTCCCTGTGCACCTCCTAGGGACTCAACCCTGTGCATGTACCCTTGATCCATTGGCTCTCAGGCCACTGCATTCCAGATCTGACTGCTGGCGGGATTTCGTGAACCAGGAGTTCGCGATGCAACGACTCCAAAATCCCTTGCCACTCCAAACCCCGAACTCCAAAATGTCGATCCTCGAAATGCCGAAATGTTAAAAGACTCTCGGCCTTAACCTTCTCACAGACCTGCGAGATCCAACAACCCGCGAGATTTCAACACTTCCTCTTGAAGCATCTCCACTGTCTGATTCTACCCTTGTTACCCCTTTCACGATTCGAGACTTGGAGCAACCAAGGATTTGGCCTGCACTCCAACTTCATGATTCAAGAATTCACGAAAATGATCCAATGACCCTCGGGCCTCCACGCTCTGGATCTAAAGGTAGTTGTAGCTCCTCCTTGAGCCTGTTCTTCTTCCTTCCCCTTGGAATATTTTCAAATTTTCAAAGGCCTCGGTCTTTTCTTTCTCTACGAGCTCGATCTAACTTTGATGAACTCGCCTGCATTCTAGGAAAGTTGTCCCTCCTGATCTTTGTCGACTGTGAAACCTCAAAAGGTTTCTCTTCCTCTGCACTCCTTGCAGGGTCCTTGCACACAACTGTGCTATCTGTCCTGAGCTTATATGAGGCTCTGACCTCAAAGTGTCTCTGTCCCTTTCTCCCCTTCAAGGGATGTAAGTTCCCTTTGACAAGTTCCTGCTCAAGAACACTTTGCTGAGCCTGCAGGGTGTTCAGTTCCCCTGTGAGTGTCTCTCCTTGACACTTCTTTTTCCAATAGAACTCAAAAAGAGTCCTTCTGTGCACTCTTGCACCAACTCAATGCCCACCTAGAAAAGCTCTCCAGAATCCTCAATGATTCTATTTTCTCTCTGAACTCAAAATAGAGTTCCTCCTGTGCATTCCTTGCACTCACTCGATGCCCTCCTAATAGAGCTTCTACAAAATCTTCAGTGACTTTGTCTTCTCTCTGTGCCTCTTCTGCACAGTTCAACCTCCAAGGTGTTCAAAAACCTTGAGGCTTCCTCCTTGAGTTAATGACTCCAGCTGGTGCACCCTCCTATCACATCTTTGTCTAAATTCCACAGAATTTAGAAGTGCACTCCTTGCACTGGCTTACAGATACCTTAGTACTCTATCATGCACTCTTGCATGAAACCTCAAAGAACCCAAGCCTGAAATCAAAGAACTCTCAGATAGGAAAATCTATCTGTCCCTGCAAATGCACATCTAACATACATCTACAACATATCATCAACACATAAAGACATTCATCAACATACACAGAATAACATGCAGGAAAAACTACTCTGATTGTATTAGTATGAAAATGCCTCTTTACAATGTTTTCGAGCTTGGACTGCAACAGAGTCTCGACTCTCCTGTCCTATATTCCTATTCTCTATTCTATTCTCCTCTGCTTTTTCTCTGCTTCTGCCTAACTGAACTCCTTGAAAAACAAAAGAATATCTTTTTACAAAAGAGGGGCTCCTCGAGCGCTTCCCTCCATCCTCACTAATGCTCATTAATTATAATGAATTACATTGAATGGGCCATCTAATATGAATCGGATCTAGATCCCCATCAACCTATCAGCCATTAAGGTGAAACTAACTACATCATTCTCAAAGGAATGGCTTGGCTCTACCAACCTTACAAACATTTAATTACATTAAATTCAAATTTAAAATTTGAAAATGAGAGGGTTGCGCCTCTCCTTTCCATTGAATGTGTGCTTGATGATGTGGAGTGATGCTCCTGCATCAGCTGTTCAAAGTCTAGCTCCATCCCATCAAAGGAAATGGCATCATGAAATAGACAACATCAATAATATAAGAAAACATGTAAAATGGGCCAGGTTTCCCTTTGGCTTTCGATGACCAATATTCTATGATTTCCCTCACTAAGTTGTCCGATAATATTTTGGCCCAATCAAAGGAATACCCCTATGATACCGTATGCATGATTGGCACCCATGGTAATAAGAAATGAGCACAATTTTCTTTCCAAAAAAGATGACATAGAATCATGGCTAGATACATCATGTGAGACTCTAATGAGGCAACAACATACATGTCATGGGTGTCTGCTCTAATTTTCTCAGGACATGAACACCAATCCTTGATCAAGTTGAGTAGGTTTCTTCCATATTGTGAACATTGTTTTTTTTCTAAGTCCATTTAGAAAGTGGCATTATAAATGCAACTGGGAACTAGGGATAATTTTTACATCACCTAGGAATGCTCTAGTCGGAAAGACCCAACTGCAACCCTTTGCGAATTGTAGATACTCCTAGTCGATAGGTCCACATTCTCTAGCACCCAAACAATCATATCATTATAAGTCATGAGCCTAGGCCGTGTTGCTATTTTATGAATCTCTGATTGAGAAACATATTTGTATCTCCCAGCCTAGATTTCAGTTGCCTCGTTGCCTGAATCATCTGGGCAGTTGATCAATTCATATTGTAGAATAATGAATACCCAAATCTAGGTTTTTATAGAACTTATGGTTCTGGGTGATGTGTTTGAGAAGACGTCTATGTTTGGGTTTAAGATTTCACCCGACACTTTAGCTGTTTTTCGAGGAGCCATGGTATCACGAGCTCAGATCTATGTTACCTGTCACAATAAATGTGCAAAATTCTTATCTAGAAAACTTGTTGTCTTTTGAAAACGCAAAATGAAATTCAAACTTCAATATCTTTTCCCCCCTAATCGTATTGATTTTATAAATATCTTTATTGATGAAGTATTCACTTTCCTTAATGAAAACGATTTAGGTGGTGGTCCAGGATATTAATTGAAATGATGGTCGTAGATCAATTATTAATGTCATTAAATTTTGGTGGTTCGTGATTAGAACTTTTGACAAACAACATTTTTAAATTACCTAAATTACGACTTGATGAAAAATTTATCACGAGATAATCCTCATTAATGCATCAATTAATCCCATTTATCGTTAAGTATTTTTCGGGGTTTTGGACCTCAGGATATCCTATAATAGTTCAAGATATGATTTTTGAAATGCGAAATCACGAAGTGATTAGTTAATTTTAATCATGTTTAACCTATTAAATAATCACGTTTAACCACAAGTATTTCGGGGTTTTGAACCTCGGGATATTGATAGTCGCTCGAGGCAGGATCCTCGAAACATGAAATCATGAAGTGGTTAATTATTTGCTAATCGGTAATTAACCCTGCTTAATGCTTAATACATTTAAGGAGTTCAGGCTTCGTGAATTAGGGACATGATATGTGGTGAATGCTCGAAATACGAAATCGTGAAACTATTATTTGATTTTTCTAATTGGGTTTTAGTTTCTTTTTAGGTATTTATCACTTCATGTATTTGGTTAATTAAATTCATTTAAAATTCTGACAAGTCACTTTCTAGAAATATGCGTCAAATATTAGGGGGTATACGTATGGTGACTAGGATTTGTCAAATGATTTTCACGTATTGGGGTTTTGAAGGAGCGACATGTTAACACACCTGAAGCGCGAAACTCCGAAATCGTGAAGCCAATCTCTAGAGGTTTTGACCTTTTTAACATTCAGGCGGCTCCAAATGTTTGGGAAAAGGGGAAGTGTTTGATCGATGGGAGAAATCAATTGATGACATACCTTTTGCGTGCCTTAAGGCTTAAAAGCGAAAATATTTATCTTTTGGAAATCGACTTCTAAGTTAAAGTGAAAAGATAGGAAAAATCTTTAGGCTTATAAGTTTAAAAGTGTTCCAACATAGACTCCATCTGGGGGTTGCATCTCCCTACGAGGCGTGGAATAACTATAGAATAAGTTCCTTTATTGGGTTAATGGATTCATCATTCAGTTTCTAGGAAACACCTTCGAGAAAACAAACAGAAGGATACTAGACTTCTGCCTTATCTCATAAAACTTTCAAAAACTTGATCGTTCACCAATATTGAGTTTAGGATGTTTATAGTTTTCTTTTTCCTGAAACTGATTTTGGGTCTGTTTAAGTTAATCAAGACAACTTTAATCAATTTATCAGACTCGGGTCGATTTTGTTCGCATCAAGGAAAAGTAAATTTTAGCAATTTTAATTAGGGGATCCCTTGTCAGCTTAGAGTGTAAATCTTTGTCAAACAAAGAACTAGCTATCAGAGTGCATTATACACATGTATAACAACCTTACAGATATCATAGACATTGCTTCACTGTCAACGAGCCTGTTCAGTACCCTGGTGAAGTTATCTACATTTCTCATTGAATTTTCTTTCACCACTTCAATTTGCACTTTGCTGAGATGAGGGAAATCATTTAAATGAATTTCCTTTCATCATCTTTTTTGGAAAAAATGGGGGAAATCGTGTTTCCAATTTCCTTTCACCATTTTTCTTGGACTAGATGGGGGCAATCATATTATGAATTTCCTTTCACCATCCGTCTTATATTTTAATATTTTCAAAGTGGGGGCAATCAATTTGTATATATCATACAAGGGATGATATCTGTTTATAATTTTATAACGAACGTCTGTCAACTCACTTTGATTTACTCTGGGCTAATCCTCCCTTGACCTTCAAAACACCTTTACCTATAGGGAAGTTATCATTGGGAGATTTTAATTTCCAGGGACTTTCCTTGAGCGAAACGAATTAGTTTAAAATCTGATAGAAGGGATAAATTAGTTAGGATTATCCTAGACACACTTTCTCTCAGTTAAAATAAGAGGAATCATAAATTTTTTGCCTACTCTCGTTTTGAAGGTCTATTTTTTTAGGCTTCCTTCATCAAGGCAAACTCTGTATTTCTATGGGGATTTAAAATCAGGATGCGTAAATCAAGATAGAATAAAATCTTTCAGACATGATGGATGGGAACAGACTAAAAAATTAAATGTTTGGAAAGGGATCTTATTCCTACTCAAACCTACTTCCTGATTGGTGAGCTTCTTTTATTCTTATTTTCTTTTCCTTTTTACCTTCGTATTATTTTCATTTGATTCAAAGACTTAGAGTTTTGGATTTTGCCAATTTTGATTAGGTGACCATTTTTTACCTGAGTACAACCTTATTTGGAATTTACAAGAATTCTTTTAACATCTTGGTTTGAACAACAATGATCATAGAATTTCATACCTTGGATTTCATTTATATTCTTAAGAAAAACCATTGTTAATTTATCACCTGTTTCGTGAGAAAACTAATTGTTCTGAAACATGATTGTCAGTTTCGGATCAACTTTATCCCTCGACTATCGGTAAGTGTTCTATCTGAAAATAAAAGTGAGAAATGTCAGAACCCTTGCAAAAAAGGAAAGGTATGTGTTATTTGTTTTTATTTTTTATATTTATGTTTTTATGAAATCAACAACACTGGTCTTATCTATAGTGAAAGTAAAAACTTATCAAAGAAGTGAAAATTTTTAAATCAAAATAATAAAATCAAATCGATATATACAAGGGTGATTTGGAATCCAATTATTTCATGAAGTTCTTCAGGTAGCGCCCATTGATAGGGGCATTAAGGATTTACCCATCGAGGTTTTCTAATAAGAATGAATTCTTTCCCTTGGAAGCTTCGACCCTGAAAGGTCCACACCAGATGTGATCAAACTTGACATGCTTTTCAATGTCCTCTTTCCTAGCATCCCATTTCAACTCTAGGTCTTCAGGAATGAATTCCCTATATTTGTCTTTTTTATCAAACAAGGCTTTCACATTATCTTGATATCTTCTGAGTTTCTCATCCACCTTAGCCCTATTTTGATGGACTTCAACTAGCTGGTTTATTATTTTGGTAACATCGTTCGACTCTTCCTTCACGTCTAGCCAAAGATTCATCACGAGAAGAGTGATATTTATGGGGAGGAACATGTCAGTACCATACACCATTTGGAATGGATACATTCTGATTGATTTCTTAGTGCCGATGCGATTTTCCCACAAAGCTTATTTCAAATGAATATGCCAGGATTTCTTGTTTTTCAGTCAACACCTTTTTTATTATAATGATTAGGCTCTTATTCGATGAATCGGACAATCTGTTTCCCCGAGGATAGAAGGCTATGGAATGACCTAGCATGATGTTGTAATTTTGACAAAAAATAACCAACGCTATGGATTTGAAATCTTGGGCATTATCCGTGACTATCTTCCAGGGATAGCCAAATCTTGATAAAATGTTGTCTTCTAAGAAATTGATCACCACTGACTCTGTAGAATTTCATGTCGGAATGGCCTCTACCCATTTAGTGAAATAGTCTGTTGCAGTTGGAATCCATTTATGTTTTGCACTAGAGTCTGGATGGATTTCTCTGATGAAATCTAGACCCCATTGTTAAAACAGAGCTTCTATCTTGACTGGGGTCAAGGGTAGTGTGTAAAGATTTTGTTTCACTGAGAATAATTGACAAGAATTACTGGGTCTGAATTTAGTATTCACATCTGTAAATAACTTCGGCCAATAGTATACAACTATCAATATTTTATAGGTTGTTTCCCTCCAGGTGTGGTGTCCTCCACACACCCCTTCATGAAACTCATTTATAACATTCTATGTTTCAGATTCTATCAGGCACCTTAGTAAAAATCCCAGGGGATATTTCCAATACAGTCGACTGTCAATGATGCAATATTTTACCACGTGCAGCTTCAATGTTCTTGCATTATAAGGAGTCATATCACTTGGGCACTGGAGAGTCAGGAGATATGAAACTATGTCACCGTACCAAGCAGAGGAAGAAATTTTTTCTTGGATCTAAGTTGTAGGTGTCTGATCATCAAATTCATCTATGTCTGGAAGTTCTTTGTAATCTTGTAGACGATTTATTCTGAGTTCTATGAAATTCAATTCGGATAATAGCTTAGTCGGGCCTTGAACTTCGACAAGTTTAGTTGGTTTTACCTCAAGATCGAATTCCTAAATATTAGCTAGCCATCGACCCCTTCTTCCGTCACTATCAAGTTGAACCAATATGTCCTTAACAGAGTTGGTTGGTACGTAGACAATTATTTTGGAATCTAGCATGTAAGTCCTGAAAGCTTTGAGAGCCTTCACCATAGCATATTCATGATTTTCCAGTATATCATATTTCAACTCAGGATCTCTGAGGATTTTATTAAAAATTCTATCGGCTGCTCAAAACCTTCATCATTCTTTTGTAAGAGCATGGCTACGATAATATGCTCGGATGCGAATGAAAATATCAAGAACTCTTTCATGTAGTCTGGGATGACCAAAATCGATGCTTCTCCTATTACCTTCTTGATGTGTTTTAAATATGATTTAGCTTCGGTTGTCCATTTGACCTCGTTTTATTTTTTCAGCATACCTGTAATTAATTTAACAATTTCAACGAAATTTGGAATGAATGTTCTTAAAAAAATTATTTTTCCTAAAAAAGACTAAATTTCCTTTCCATTTCTAGGAATATTGATTGTATCTATAGCTTCAACCCTTTTTGGGTAGATTTTGATTCCTTCTTTAGATACTATATGGCCTAAGAGTTTACCTTCTTGCATTGCAAAATGGGATTTTTAAGGGTTGAGCGACAAACCAAATTTTCTGCATTTCGCGAATGTCTGTTTGAGGTGTACCAAGTGCTTTACATGTGATTTAGAAAAAAAAGTTAAATCATCAAGATAAATAATGACAAACTTATCTCTTTCACCAAAAAAGGCTATGTCCATTGCTCATTGAAAACTGGCCCCTGCGTTCATCAGATTGAATGGCATTTTTTCATACATGAAAGTACCCCATGGAGTGGTAAACACGGTTTTCTCTTTGTCATATTCGTGGACCACAATTTGATTGTAACCTAAAAAACCATCAATCATAGACATTCGGTTAGCCCTGACCACTTTTTCCAGAATGTGATCCATTTTAGGGAGAAACTGATTGTTTTTAAGGGATGATCTATTTAGGTTCCTGAAATCCACGCAAAATATGATTTCAACGTTCTTTTTTCTAACTGGAACTAAATTATCTACCCACTCAAAATATATGAGTGGAACAATAATTTCTGCATCCAAGATATTTTTTACTTCTCTTTCTATCACATGCAGGAGTATATGATTTATCTATCTAAGCTTCTACCTGAAAGGTTTGATGCCTGGTTTCAAAGGGATTTTATGCTAGATGACAGTGGTATCATAAGTTTTCAGTTCGTTGTAAGACAAAGAGAAGATATCTTTGTACTGTTTGAGTAACTCAACATATTTACTTTTCATTTCAGGTGGAAGGTATTTAGAAATTTTGACCACTTTAGGGTTTTCCTTAGTGCCTATGTCACAATCTTCAACCTCTTCATGCTGAGGTTGCAAGGTCAAATTTAGGGGTATATCATCCTTATCAAATAATCTCTCTAATGGAATTAGACCCTTAGGAATATGATTTTTTTTTAACACCAACATGCGGTCGTTAGCGATCTTGTCCTGGAACTTCTGAGGATATTCACCTTCCTGCATGATCCAAGTAGGGTCATTTTCATTTTCCTGGTCGATATGTGTTTTAAAAAATTCATCCACCATTTCTAGAAACTTCTTGATCTGCTCATCGTCTTCAAAAACCTTCCAGTCTTGAACATTATTTGGTATTGAAGGCCTGTGCCTCATTTCTATGTGATACTTTAGATTTAAGACTGTAGGTGGCATAAAAGTAGCAGTCGCTTTTTCTAGGGAGTCAGCTTTTTTATTTTATGCCCTGAGAATATGATGAATATTGAATGATGAGAAGAATATTTCAATCAAATCCCAGGCACAGTTCCTATACGACCTTAGCCTTGGATGTTTGACTTGATACTGTTGCCTTATATGTTTTACAATTAATTCAACATCACCGTAAACTATTAGATTCTTTATTTTCAACTTCTGGGCAACTTCTAATCCTAATATCAGAGCCTCATATTCACATACATTATTGGTAAAGTTCATTATCACACAAACTTGTCAGAGTCTTGTGGGTTGGTAGTTTCTACCTAGGTCAGTAGTTTTTCCTTTCCTTTCTCCCTTTCGCTGACCAAACCTTAAGTTTTCCCCTTTCGGCTTGTAATTTTCTCTGTGTTTGTCCTCGATCATTTGAGCGATCTTTTGTTTGTGTAATCCTTTATGAGAAGCCTTTTCCCCAATATTTTGTTCTCTATGGGTTAATCATTTCCCTATCTCCCTCTGTCATTGATCCTTTTTCTTTCCAAGGCCCTCAACCAGTTGTCCAAGTATTTATTTACATAGGCTACAACAGTGAGCACAAGTGAAACACTTAGAGTGGTTTGATGTGGACTCAAATCAAGAGAGGGATCAAGTTCTGTTTGGTGAAGGAATTTACATTTCAAAAGTTCAGAGATCGATGAAAAATAACAGTCACGGGAATCAGGAGTTTGGAATGTTGTTGAAGTTATTTGTAAAAGATTCAAACCCTTGAAATCCGAAGTTAGAAGGAGTCGTCTGATCCAATAGGATGCGTGGCACCAGATTTGAATCATGGAGAAAGTCATTTCAGGAAAGCTAAAGTGAGGAATGCACAAATTTATTGAGTCCCAAAATGCCAAAGACCCAAAGTCCCAAAGTGTCGATATGCATCTAGGCCATCCAATTCAAGGGGACATGTGGCACCTGATCTACAAAATCGTGACTCAAAGGATTTCACATGGAGCACAACATAGACTCGCAAAACGCAAAGTCACGAAACACCTAGGAGTTGGGCCCACGATCACAGCCCATGGTTATATGGGAAACAAGGCCATAAAGAAGGGTAAGAGCCTATTGAACGACGAGAAACTGAGGTTTTCGAGCAAGCATCCTGGTCGTTAAATTCCAAGCAAATTTGACTGTCAATCTGGATGGGCTATTTTGTGGATTCGAGCATCAAGATATTTTGAATCAAGTGGAGTGAAGACTCCTGAAATGAGAAATCCCGAGTTTCACATAGGAGCCCCAAGTCATGGCCCGAGGTTGCATGAAGCGATGGAGGGGAGTCGCACCAAGAGCCAAGAGTGCCCGCATTATTCACAGAGGAAGATATGTGTGGTCTTGAAGCCCTAGGATATACTTGAATGAGTCGTGAACATATCCTGGAACATTCTTGGGTGTCAGATTTCATCCCAATCCTGATGAAAGTAGTTAATGGAAATGGGCGAGGTGGTTGAAACCTCGTTTCACCCCATGAATGGAAAACCTAGAAAAGCTGGCTATGGAGGCAGACTTTTAGCCCAAAGTCCCCCTGTCAATTAATTCTCTTGCAAAGCCCATACTGATCTAATCTTGCATTTGATAGAAGAATGCAAATGTAGCCTGATAGAAGAAGATGAAGACGTCGATACTTGAATGAAATGACTAGAGTGCGCCTCTGGTCATTGCAGTCAAGGCTCAGCGTATGCATCTTCTTCTGTCAGGCTACAGTTGTTTTGAGTATAAATAGTTAGTTTTGATATTTTTTTATGGTCGAGGGTTGAGAAACGCTCCCGATTTGTAAAGTTTTAATGAATCCTCTCATTCTCTGGTTATGTGTTTCCATTTGAGAATTCTTGTTTAATGACAATCAACTTTCTTTTCATATCTATTGCTTATGATACTGAAGTCTCGAGCATGGATGATCCAATCGAGTTGTTGTAACCATAGTGTGATGTATGTTTGATTGCAGTATTGTTATAGTGTCTTCAATTTCCTGAAGTTTTGGATTCAAGAGGATCTTGTATTTGACTCTTTTCCTCCTTAGGTTGATGGAAGATTGGATGTCCATAGAATACCTCTACATTTTCTCCTCAAGTTCTTCATCCTACTCACCCTTATTGCAACTTATTGACTGAAGATAGATCAAGACCTCATTTTCTTGTGCATACCAACCCAGTTTTCCAAGTTAAAGTGATAACATCCCGAGTCTATGTCCAGTAGACCCCCCCTTTAAATTTATTCATTGTGACATAAAATTGATGGGTACTGGGATTACCTTTTCCGCAATCTAGAGGTGAATTCTAGTTCTAAAATTTCAGGCGCCGTTGTCAGGGACGAATTGAAGATTTTCCCTGGGATAAAATGACAACAAGATTCTGATTTTGAAGGTGCATCATATATCAAAACCATTGAAGATTGCATTTTTTCACCTGGCGAATCTATTGAGGTGACTCCACTGTTTCAATTGTGGCTTCCAGAGGCAGACACACAATGTCTACTCCACAACTTCCTTTAGTGATGCCTAAAGCTGATCCATAGAAAATTATCAGAAGACAAAAGACCCTTTAGGAGGGTACTTCTACTGTTGAACCAGGTGATTCTGGTAATTTTCATTATTCTCCTATAGCAACTCCAGTAGATGCTTCTCATTTTATTATTACACCATCTATTGGAGCTTATAGAAGTTTAAATTTTGGGAGTTTTCCAGCTAATTTCCCCTCTCCCAATTTCACTACTCCTCCTCCTATTAAAGTGTCTACTTTTACAGAGAAGGAAACCTCTATTCCCTCAAGTCTTGTAGCCTTTTCTTCGAATCCTCTAATGCTTCCTTTTCCTCTCGGAGGCTTAGTTACAACCTCCCCTATTCACACTACATCTCCTCTTGGTTCTCCTCTAGCTATCATGGCAGGTGCTAATCCCCCTAGGAACAAAATGGATTCCATAGTGGCTGTGAGATATGCACCTCTGGTCTTAAATCATCTAATGAATTCTCTCCCTGCTGGAGACTACCTAAAATCCATTCCCAAATTCATAGGAGAAGAAGACATGATTGCCGAATAACACCTTGCTACCTTATACATTTATGAAACAAATCTAAATATTGAAAACGAGGATGTGTGGATGAGATTCTTTGTCTAGAGTCTTGATGGTGAGGCTAGGAAATGGTTTAGGGGGTTGACCCCTAGATCCATTGCTGGGATTGAGGCTTTATATGATGTTTTCCTGAGACAGTGGTGGGATAAAAAATACTTTATGTATTATATCATAGAGTTCGGGTCCCTAAGGAGAAAAGAGTGAGAATCTGTCTCTGACTCCTCCAAAAGATTCAACAAAATGTACAATAAGATCCCCGCTGAGATAAAGCCTACATAAGCCTCTGCTAAAATTACTTGTGCTATTTCTTTTGACCCTGATTTATGCCTCCTGTTAAGAGAAAAAAGAGTTACTTCCTTGTCTCATATGCAAGATACATCCCTAGAAGTAGAGTCCAACATATTGGAAGTTGACAAAATTAGAAATAAAGCTGATAGAGACAGAGGAAGGGGGAGATCTGAAAACTCAACCTCTAGTTCCTCTACATCCCATCCCCAAGTAGATGAATTGACCAATATGGTAAAGTCTCTTTCTGCAGAAATGGCGAAGATGAAATTTGAGGGGAAGCAGATTTATAAGAGTGCCCAAAATATTGATAACAGAGGAAACTTCAGAAGGCCAAATACTACCCCTCAGATACTCCCAAGAGAGACTAGAAGAAGAGATAGGGATGATAAAAAGGTCCAAACCCCTCTCTAAAATAACCTTGTTACTGATGAGGAATGAGAGGAAGAAGAGATTGATTATTAAATCCATTGTCTTGGAGACACATCTTCTTTCCCCCATTTAACTCAATCTAAATACGAGGAGTCTCTCATGGACAACCAAATAAATGAGCTGAGTAAAGGGGAGAAAACCAATGATAGTCTAAATAAATACAACCTCAGGTCTAAGAAGAAAGAAGGGAAGTATGACGTCCCTGATTAGCCTTCTAGAGTAGAGAAGCCCGTGAAAGATGCATCAAACAACAACAAGGAGAAGAAAACACAGAACCCCCCACTAGTAGCCAAAGGTCCTATCCCAGAAGTGAGAGAAATTTTGAAGCCCCCCTCCTCCTTTAACTTTGAGCATGAAATTCAAAATATTAGAATCCCTATACCCCTTTTAGATCTGGTCAAGAAAGAATATTTTAAAAGGTCCCTCTCTAAACTGTTGTAGCTTGAGCCTTCATCTTATTCCACAGACTCAATAAACCTACAAGATGATAAGCCAGTGGTCATTCTAGGTCCCTTGATAGAAGACATATATGATTCATCCCCTCCCTTATACACCTCACTGAACATACATGACAAGGTGCTGCATAATTGTTTTATGGACTTAGGGGCATATCATATTATCATGCACAAAAATGTCATGGACGAACTTGGATTAGAAATCACAAAATCTTATCATGATTTGTATTCTTTTGATTCAAGGAACGTACAATGTCTTGGTGTCATCAAATATCTAGTTGTGACCTTGTTTCCGTTGCCCATGAAAAGTGTGGTCATGGATATTATGGTAGTTGATGTTCCCCCGAGGTTCAACATGATATTGTCAATATCTTGGATAAAACCTTTCAATTGGACCTCACATATGATACCATTCCTGTGTTTGGGGGGGGAGCATAGAACACTTTAGAGATAATCTTAGTTGGCCTATATTATTAGTGATGAATCAGACCCCACCAACCATCCTATTTTTTCCATTGATATTGATTTGGGATCCAACTTATTGCAGCTCACTGATGCCCCTGAACCCCCTCTTGAAATCATAAATCAGTCCCTTACTCTTTGTGAATATCCTCCTCCGATTACCTCTGTTTGGAAAATGATCTTTTATGGAGCCTCTTCTAGGGAAGGTGTTGGTGTTGGGATGGTATTTATTTCTCCTGTTCAAGAAATTATATTTCTGTCATACAAGTTAGAATTTGAAGCTACCAATAATGTGGCAGAATATGAAGCTCTTGCTTTGGGTTTGAGGACTGCAAAGGACATGTGGATTGAAGATCTATCAATGTTTGGAGATGATGAGTTAATTTTCTATCAGATTAGAAATAGTTATAAGGCCAAGAACCCAAGGCTGAGATCGTACATAAATGAAGTCTGGGATCTAGTTGACAGTTTTTTCTTATCCTTAAACATTTCATTTGTTCCAAGAGAAGAAAATTTTATGGTCGATTCTTTGGTTGTTTCTACAAGTAGTTTTAGAATCCCTCTACCAACTAAGATTAGGTATGACGTAGAAGTAAAATATAGACCCTCTATACCTGAAAATGTAAAGCATTGGAAAATGTTTGAGGATGATCATGAGATCAAAAGATTCTTGGAGATGGTTGATGAGTTTTCTGCATTACTCATTGATCAAGATCCTGATTCTAAAATAGATCCCCATGCTGATGTTTTTCTAAACAAAATTGCTAATCATCATATTGTCCAGTTGCCCAATAATCAGATCCCGAAGGGACTAGTTACTTTGGAAAGACTATTTGACACAAATGATGTGGTAGTAAAGGGTAAAGTTTCAAATGAGGATGTGGATGTGGATGAATGCAATACTGGTACAGAGAAGGAGCCTAAATTTTTCAAGCTGTCAAGCAGCTTGTTGAGGGACAAAAAGGGACGAGTATGTTGAGCTATTTAGAGAATTCGCTGACGTGTTTTCCTGGACATACGAAGATCTCATAACATATGACACAAGTGTCATTGAGCATAAGATCCCATTGAAAGATGAGGCTAAACCATTTAGGCAGAAATTAAGACAAATAAATCCTATGTTGTTTCCTATTATGGAAAGGGAGGTAACGAAGCTGCTGGATGCCCAAATCATTGTCCCTTTGAGATATTCTGAATGGGTGGCCAACCTGGGCCCAGTAAGAATGAAGAACATAGAAATCAGATTGTGTTTCAATTTCAGGAACCTGAACAGAATATCTAAGAAGGAAAATTATACTTTTCCAAAGATGGAACACATATTGCAAAGGGTGACAGGTGCATCTAGGATGTCCATGATTGATGGCTTTTCTAGCTATAATTAGATTTATGTACTGCCTGAAGACAAAGAAAATACAACCTTCACCACCCCTTGGGGCACATTCATGTATGCTAATATTCCCTTTGGATTGATGAACGTAGGAGAAATGTTCCAATGAGCCATGGACATCGCCTTCATTGGAGAAAAGGATAAATTTGTAGTCATCTATCTGGATGACATTACAGTTTTCTCCATATTTGATAAAGAGAATTGTTATCATCTGAGAAAGGTCTTCTTGAAATGAAAAAAATTCGGTGTCTCCCTAAATCCCAAAAAGTCTCAATTTTCCATGTAGGAGGGAAAATTGCTGGGGCACATAGTATTAGCTGAGGGGGTCAAAATTGATTCAAGTAAAGTAGAATCTATTCAAACCTTGTCGTTTCCCAAATCCAAGAAGGAAGTCCAGTCTTTCTTGGGAAAAACTATTTTTTTTAGAAGGTTTGTTTCAAATTTTGTTGAATTGGTGAAGCATATCACAACCATGCTCAGGAAGGGGAATGAAGTAAAATGGAATACTGAGTCCATGGATTCTTTCGATCAAATCAAGAAGGCATTGACTGAGGCACCTGTGCTAATTAATCCTGATTATTCTAAGGATTTTCTGATTTTTTCCTTTTCTTCTTTGGATACAATGGAAATTGTTTTATTGCAGAAGAATGCTAAAGGGTTAGAGAAACCCATTTCCTTTTTCAGTAGAGCAATGAGGTATGTTGAGGTGAAATATGGCATCATTGAGAAACAAGACTATGCATTGGTGAAAGATCTCAAATATTTCAGAGTTTATGTTTTGCATTCAAAGATCATTGCCCATGTTTCTTCAACTACTCTGAAGGACATTCTCATTCATCCTAACATAGATGGAAGAAGGAGCAAGTGGATTTCCAAAATCATTGAATTCGATCTGGAAATAAATCCCACCAAGCTAGTTAAAGGCCAAGGTTTAGTGTTAAGGTCCTAACTCGCACATAGGTAGATCAATGTATTCGGATGTAATAAAGGTCAATATTAATAAGGCCTTTCAATAAAATAGAATAAGGCAGATATAAGAAGACCTAATAGAAGCTTCCACTTCTAGAAGGATCTTCCTCTAGATGCTTCTCTTAATAGACATATTTAGTATAAATAAGGGTCGAGGGTATGAAAACCCTAGCTTGGAAATTATTGTAACAGAGCGCTGCTCGACTGGAGGTTTCCCCCTTGAAGAGGCCATGTGAACATTGCTATCTGAATCAAAGTGTTATTTCTATTTCTATTTCTTATACCATTTCTGTGTATTGTGAAGATTATACTGGATATTTTACTGTTATTCTACCATTTCTAGCATTTCATTTCTGTTCTGCATATTTTATATATCTGGTATCTTGCAAGTGGTATCAGAGCACTTTCCTTGGCATAAATTGTGGGTATTTTTTTTCTAGGGTAGAGACGTATTCCGACGTCTTTAAGCCACAGAGATCTGTCGTTATGCGCATAAACCCGCGGTTGAGGGATTCATACACGCAGGAAATACAAGTGGTTCTTAAGCGCACATCTTTTGGCCACCCTTGTAACCCCTGTTGGTACCCCTTCGAGTGGTAGCGCATCAGACAACACCTATGTACGGATCGACCTAGATTTCCTGAAGCCCTCTTTAGATAAACCTATCGGCCACCGGACTGCTATAGTGTCACCAAGAACAACACTCGGGAAGATACTCTCTAGTACCTGGGTAGTCGGGTAGTACGGCTAAGGGTACGGTCTATCCTCCTTAGTTAGTTCCCTGAGATATTGGGCCGAGTACTACTATTGGACCCCACACATATATCAAAGAGCTATAGCACAGGGCAAACCCTTGTCTGTAGAACCCTTGAATACCTAACCCTTGGGGAACATAAACAAATTAAACCGGAAAGATCTATTGCCGCGCATTTGTGTTTGGGTTGCTAAGTAAATACACATTTCTCTCTGGTTCAGAATTTGGGGATTTCAACACTGCAACATTCTTCCGACCAAAGTATAACCCCGCAGCAGACAAAAAAAAAAAAAAAAAAGTCTGGAATTTTTTTCACCATTATTTGAGACCTATTCCATTAGATTCATATCTTCTCCCTTATCACATTCCTCCATATCATTTTTCTACAAAAACATTTATGACCCCACCCACTCCCTTTTCAGTTCACCCATCCTCATGGCCTATACCCGTAGCCAAGAACTAGAGTCTCGCTTCAACACCTTGGAATCTGGTTTCCTCAAGACCCAACAAGAAGTGCAACAACTCAGTGCTACTATTGCCTCCCGTGATGCATCCATGAATGCCTCTGTAAATGTAGTCATGCAGTCCACAATGGAGGAAGTCAAACATGAACTGACCACCCAGCTTGAATCTGTCTTTTCATCACCCTGCACCAAACTAAAGATCCCTACCGATGACTCTTTTCCTGATGCACATAAAAAGCCTGAAGGTGAAACTTCTTCCCATTCCTTTCAACCCCATCACTTTCAACGGGACATACGCCTTCCACGGGTGGATGTAACCAAATTTAATGGCTTGGACCCCACTGGTTGGGTCACCCAAATGGAACATTATTTCTCTCTCTACAACATTACAGATGACTTGGCCAAACTCCGGTATGGTGTTCTCCATCTAGATCAAGAACGCTGGCAATGGTGGCAATGGAGAAAAACTTCCCGTCAAGGGTATATTGCTTGGACCCAATTTGTGGCGGAGCTTTATGAATGCTTTGACACTGACACAAACAATTTGGGACATTTGACAAAATTGAAGCAATCAGTAACATTCGAAGACTTCATAGCTGCATTTGAGCGACTAGCTTTTCGAACAGAAGGCATGACTGATGCTTTCTTTCGAGAGTGTTTTATCAGTGGCCTAAAGGAGGAGATTCAGGTCCATGTCCTCATGGCTCGACCTACGAATTGGGTGGAGGCTACTAAAAAAGATAAAGAAGCACAAAAAATTGTTTCCTCTCAAAACCGTAAGCCTTCCTTTATCCCTCGCCCTAAACCAGTAAACCCCACTACTCCCTCCACCCCATTAAAGATCCAAAAATTGACCAGGGTTGAAATGGTCGAATGGAAACTCAAAGGAATCTTTTATAATTGTGATGACAAATATTTCCCAGGCCACAAATGTAAGGAACAAAATATTTTTATGGCCATCTCTGAGGATGTTCCGGAAGAGGATGATGACACTCCCTTTGTGCCCGAGTCACCAAAAGTCACTGACATAAACCCTCCATCCGACCCTCTCGAAGTGGAACTAATCATTTCCCTCAATTATCTCATTGGCTTCTCGGCCCCCCAAACCCTCAATTTAATTGGTTACATCAAGCACCGAAAGGTCATTATTCTGGTTGATAGTGGCAACACCCATAATTTTATTCATCGTCGCATTGCCCAAGAAACCCATTGCTACATCCATGCTGGCAACAATTTCCAAATCATGATTGCCAATGGTGGTTCTATGAAATGTGGTGGGCGCTGTGAAAATATGCATCTCCAAATAGGTGACTACCAACTAAAATCCCATATGTTTGATATTGAGATGGGTGGTTGCGATATTGTGTTGGGTGCAGACTGGCTAAGAACTTTGGGTCCCATTCTCATGGATTTTTAGAACTTAACCATGCAATTCGACAAAGGAGGCCACAAATATAAATTCCAAGGAATCATTGCTGGTTCACCTAAGATCATCAGTTCTCATCGCATGGAAAAACTACTCAAAAAAGGTCATTCTAGTGTCATTGCTCAACTCCATGCCATACAAGCCACATAGACACCCCCCGTACCCCAAGACCTCCAAGCCCTCCTTTCTAAACATCAAACAGTATTTTTCACTCCCCAAGGACTCCCCCCTTCCTGAGGTGTTCATGATCATTCCATTCCCCTTGTCCTAGAAATCCTTCCCCCCAATATCCGTCCATATCGCCACCCCTTTGCACAAAAAAATGAAATTGAAAAAATGGTCCAGGAACTCCTTACTGTCGGCGTCATCCGTCCTAGTACGAGCCCTTACTCATCTCCGGTCGTCATGGTACTGAAGAAAGAAGGTTCTTGGAGAATGTGTCACGACTTCCGTTCTCTCAACAAACTGACCATCAAAGACCAATTTCCCATTCCTGTCATTGATGACCTCCTGGATGAATTGAGTGGTGCCCAATTCTTTACCAAACTTGATCTTCGCTCGGGCTATCACCAAATACGTATGAAGGAGGCTGACATTCCCAAGACGGCCTTTCACACTCATGAGGGCCACTATGATTTTTTGGTCATGCCCTTTGGGTTGTGTAACGCCCCCTCCACCTTCTAGAGCCTCATGAACCATGTCTTCCGCCCTTTTCTCCGTCATTTTTTCCTAGTTTTCTTTGATGATATCCTCATCTATAACAAAACCTGGATATACCATCTTACTCATGTGGATCAAGTTCTCCGCCTACTCTCTCAGCACCAACTTTTCCTAAAACAGTCCAAATGTGCTTTTGGTGCCTCAGAAGTAGAATACTTGGGTCATCTGGTGGGAAAGGATGGTGTCAGGGTGGACTCGAAAAAGATTGAAACTATGCAAGACTGGCCGCACCCAAAGACTCTCAAAAGATTGCATGGATTTTTGGGCCTCACAGGGTATTATCACAAGTTCATTAAGAACTACAAAAAGATTGCAGCACCTCTCACGGCTCTCCTCAAAAAGAACTCTTTCACTTGGACTCCAGCAGCTGCTCAAGCTTTTCAAACCTTGAAGACAGCTGTTATCACTGAAATTTCGTCTGCACATGGCGACAAGAACTCCACATAATCAAAATAGCAATGAATTCATTCATGGCACTGAATTAAGTTCACAACATTCCAGAAGGGTCAAAAACTATACAAAGTAACCAAAAATTGAAGAGCGCTTTACAGCAGCTTGATGCGCACGCATATGCGCGGGACAAAAACGTGTTACTAGCGCATGCGCGCTCGACGCGCGCCTGTCAACACAAAAACCTGCACATCTGCTAATACGACGCATTAATTGCATAAGTCGGCCTCCCGACCACCTATGGACCGGCCCCCAAGATGATTTGACTCTCGAATCAGGGTCGGCTCTGCAAATTCGGTGAATTAATGACCTAAGTGAACCCTAAACATGTCCGTGTTCACACCGGAAGTTGGTTACGTGACCGCCTGGAAAAATGCTATAAATAGCCGTGAAGACTCACTGTTTTAGCAGGGAATTCAAAGCATCGTTATGCTATCCAGATGATTCAGAGCTCAGTCTTTGACAAGCAATTCATCAGTAGTGTAACCCTGAGTTCTTTCATCACTCAGTTCAGTTCTGTTCATTTTGTAAGGAAAGCATTGTGTTGAGGGCCCCGAAGGACCTTCTGCTGGAGGGAGAGGGAACCCCTGTCTCTGTCTTCAGCGTGTGCTCTGGTTTCATTAATAATACCAAGCCTGAAACCATTGATGACCCGTGTGTCTGATGTTTTATGTTTTTGTTTATTTTCGCAGTGTTATTTGCTTTCAGTTGATAGTTAGATTGTATTTAGTTTTGTTTTCTGTTAACCCCATGCTGCCACAGATATTCTATCCTGATGAAAAAAACATGATATGCAGAGCGTTCTCCATTTTGCTCACCTGGTGATGATTCGAACGCGAACAGAATGGCGACTCCACTGGGGAGTTTAGGTATCAAATTCTCCCTCAATTGGGTTTAATTCGCTTTCCTTTTGTTGTTTTTAACTTGCAGGGACTCAAACCAGCTTTCGCCGACCTGTTAACCGGTCGATTCACAGCAGAATCGAGAGAATCGGTGATTTATCACAAGCGCACGGGTATTTCGTCACACAGGCGCGCGCATGCGCTGGAACGGTCACTTCTTTGCTATGCGCACGTGCCTCTGTTTACAGTGACAGGCGCGCATTGGAACAATTTTTTTTTTTTTTTTTCATTGTAAGGTTTTGATGTGGGAAAAGTCAGTTTCCTTTTCAAAAATTATGTATGCATGCTCTAAATACTGCACCACTTAGACCCCTCAACTTATAAAGGGGATAATCGAACAAACATAGGCACTTAGGAGGATAAAAATCATTTTTCCCTTATTTGCTTTCAGCCACGTGGATGGCTTGTTTTGATTTAT
>ML791823.1:231287-245930 GCA_009831015.1 Picea engelmannii
CGCTCCGAAGGGTCCCACTATTGCTTTCCCTTACAACAACATTCTCAGTAGAAGAAACATTGATAGATTTCGGCTATACGTATGCTCCTAACCTCATCCATCAGGGGGCATCTGTTATCACTGAAATTTCGTCTGCACATGGCAACAAGAACTCCAGATAATCAAAATAGCAATGAAGTCATTCATGGCACTGAATTAAGTTCACAACATTCCAGAAGGGTCAAAAACTATACAAAGTAACCAAAAATTGAAGGGCGCTTTACAGCAGCTTGATGCGCGCGCATATGCACGGGACAAAAACGTGTTACTAGCGCATGCGCACCCGACGCGTGCCTGTCAACACAAAAACCCGCGCATCTGCTAATACGGTGCATTAATTGCATAAGTCGGCCTCCCGACCACCTATGGACCGGCCCCCAAGATGATTTGACTCTCGAATCAGGGTCGGCTCTGCAAATTCAGTGAATTAATGACCTAAGTGAACCCTAAACAGGTCCGTGTTCACACCAGAAGTTGGTTACGTGACCGCCTGGAAAAATGTTATAAATAGCCATGAAGACTCACTGTTTTAGCAGGGAATTCGAAGCATCGTTACGTTGTCCAGATGATTCAGAGCTCAGTCTTTGACAAGCAATTCATCAGTAGTGTAACCCAGATTTCTTTCATCACTCAGTTCAGTTCTGTTCATTTTGTAAGGAAAGCATTGTGTTGAGGGTCCCGAAGGACCTTCCGCTGGAGGGAGAGGGAACCCCTGTCTCTGTCTTCAGCGTGTGCTCTGGTTTCATTAATAATACCAAGCCTGAAACCATTGATGACCCGTGTGTCTGATGTTTTATGTTTTTGTTTATTTTCGCAGTGTTATTTGCTTTCAGTTGATAGTTAGATTGTATTTAGTTTTGTTTTCTGTTAACCCCCTGCTGCCACAGATGTTCTGTCCTCATGAACCCAACAGGATATGTAGAGCATTCTCCATTTTTCTCACCTGGTGACGATTCGAACGCGAACAACAGCCATGTGCACCACTCTAGTTCTGGCCCTTCCTGACTTCACAAAGACCTTTGTGTTGGCATGTGATGCCTCAGGGAAAGGAATCAGTGCTGTCCTTATGCAAGAGGGTCACCCTTTGGCCTTCACTAGCAAGCAACTGTCTGAAATGAATCTGGGCAAACCAATTTATGAAAAAGAAATGTTGGCGATTCTGCATGCTGTTGAATTATGGCATCCTTATCTCTTGGGGAAACGATTCCAAATTAAGACCAACCATCAAATCCTCAAGTACTTTCTGGAACAACGCATTTCCTCCCAGGAGAAAAAAAAATGAGTCACTAAGCTCTTTGGATATGATTATGAGATCATTTACAAGAAGGACAAAGACAATGTCATGGCAGATGCACTGTCCTGGAAATATGAAGACGAAGGATCCCTTTTTTCTCTTTCCTTCATTGTACCCGATTGGCTGCAAGCTGTGCACCAGGAATGGCTTCAAGACCCCAAAAGTTCACATCTGATCCAGCAACTGCAGAACGAGGCTCAGGCTCCCCCAGAGTACTCTTGGCTCCAGGATGAGCTTCGATACAAAGGCCGCTTGTATTTAAGTAAACAATCCAATCTCAAATCCACGGTACTTTTTTAGCTTCATGCTACACCCACATCGGGGCACTTATGGTTCACCAAAACATATGACCGAGTCAAACGTTCTTTTTTCTGGGATGGTATGAAACAGGACATCCGTAATTTTATGGCTGAATGTGAGGTGTGTCAATGCAACAAGGGAGAAACTGTCAAATCTCTAGGCACCCTCCAACCGCTTCTGATTCCCCCTGCTATTTGGAAGGATATCTCTATGGACTTTATTACAGGCTTACCCAAATTGGGGAATAAATCAGTCATAATGGTGGTGGTGGATCGCCTTTCCAAGTATGCTCATTTTTGTGCTCTTCACCACCCATTTACTGCATCCACGGTGGCTCAAATTTTCATGGATCAGGTCTTCAAGCTTCATGGCATGCCAAACTCTATTGTTTTTTTATCGAGACCCAACTTTCACAAGCAATTTTTGGCAAGAACTGTTTAAGCTACAAGGCACACAATTGCATCTCAGCTCAGCTTATCATCCCCAGACAGATGGTCAAACGGAAGTCGTCAACAAGTGTTTGGAAACATATCTGAGGTGATTTGCCTCTGAAAAACAACACTAGTGGGCTCAATGGTTACCCCTCGCCGAATGGTGGTACAACACTACATACCATACAACCACTCACATGACTCCTTTTGAAGCAGTGTATGGACAAAAGCCACCTTTAGTTCTCTCATACTTACCGGGTACCTCGAAGGTCTAGGCGGTTGACCAAACACTTACAGTCTGAGAGGATATCCTTCGTACCCTTAAAGAGAACTTGGTCATGGCCCAAAATAGAATGAAGCAGCAAGCAGATCAAGGTCGCTCCAAACGTCAATTTGTAGAAGGGGATCAGGTGTTTCTGCGACTGCAACCATATAAGAAAACTTCCCTCAAGGTCGAGCAGTGTCAGAAGCTAGCACCCAAATTTTATGGCCCTTACACAGTTCTCAAGCGTGTGGGACAAGTCGCATATCAGTTAGCTCTGCCCAGTCAGTCGAAGCTACATCCTATTTTTCATGTTTCATGCTTGAAGAAGGTGATCGGAACCAGGTGCCAAATTCAAACCAACCTTCCAGAGTTAGCTGAAGAAGGATCCATTTGGATACAACCAGAAGTAGTTTTGGACTAGCGTGAGCGTCGCTTGCGTCAGAGAACCATCAAGGAAGTCCTAGTACAGTGGAAAGATATGACTCCAACAGATGCAACTTGGGAACCAGCTACCATTCTGCAGCAGTTTCCACATCTCAAGCCTTGAGGACAAGGTTGTTTTTAAGGGGGCGGACATGTTAAGTTCCTGACCTGCACATAGGTAGATCAATGTATTCGGATGTAATAAAGGTCAATATTAATAAGGCCTTTCAATAAAATAGAATAAGGCGGATAATAGAAGACCTAATAGAAGCTTCCGCTTCTAGAAGGATCTTCCTCTAGATGCTTCTCTTAATAGACATATTTAGTATAAATAAGGGTCGAGGGTATGAAAACCCTAGCTTTGAAATTATTGTAACAGAGCGCTGCTCGACTGGAGGTTGCCCCCTCGAAGAGGCCTGTGAACATTGCTATCTGAATCAAAGTGCTATTTCTATTGCTATTTTTGATACCATTTCTGTGTATTGTGAAGATTATGCTGGATATTTTACTGTTATTTTTCCATTTCTAGCATTTCATTTTTGTTCTGCATATTTTATATATCTGGTATCTTACATTTAGACAAGCTATTGGATGAGTCTAATTGTAAATCTTTGGGGGTTAATTTGATCAACACTTTCTCATAAAATCATCAAGATGAATTGTTTGATAAAAATTCTCAGGACAACCCTTTTTTGGCAGAATGCACCTGGTACAAAGACATCATACTTTTTCTGCAAGAGTTGTGACCTCCACATGGCATGGGAAAAAGTAAGGCAATATATCTTAAGCTCAAATAAATTAAACATATCCTTATTGGTCATCTTTTGTATTGGAAAGAACCCCTAGGAGTGATTTTGAGATGTTTAGACCCACAAGAGGTCCAAAAGGTTATGCTTGATTTTCATGATAGCCTATGTGGAGGACATCACTTCTAGAGGACCACAGCCTATAAGATTCTTAGGGATAGGTATTTCTAGCCTACTCTATTCATCGATGTCTGTGCAAAAATCAGGGCTTGTGTTAAGTGCCAGAAATTATGCGGGAAGAAACAACTCAAGTCTTTTCCATTGAAGCCTGTGGTAGCTTCATGACCCTTTCAATAGTGGGGCCTAGATTTTATTAGGGAAATTCATCCTTATTCAAGTGGACAACACAGGTGGATCTTGAATTCCACTCATTACTTTACCAAATGTATAGAATCCATCCCCACAAGGAGTGCTTCTCACAAGGTAATCATTGGTTTTCTAGAAGACATTATAGTGAGGTTTGGTTGTCCGAAAAGAATTGTCACTGATAACGTTGCATCATTCAAATATGAACCATTGATTAAGTTTTGTGAACAATTTGGAATCTCATTGATTCATTCAACTCATTAATATCCCCAAGGGAATGGATTGGAAGAGTCCTATAACAATAGCCTTATAAAATTATCAAAATACTGCTAGAGGATAACAAGAAAGCATGGGATTCAAAGCTCAAATTTTCTCTGTGGGCAGACAGAGTGACAACAAAGAGGTCCCCAGGTGTCTCTCATTTTCATCTTGTGTATGGAGTTGAGGCCATCTTTCCTTATCATATTGCCTTTCCAGCGACACAATTATTCCAAGACTACCAAGGGGAGCCTGATAATATGATCAGGAGAATTCAACAACTAGTAGAAGTGAAACAGACTAGGGAGAAAATACTGGACAAAGAACATGAACATCAACAGAAAATCAAACAAGATTTTGACAGAAAGGTGAGAAAAGATGATTTCCAGCTGGGAGTTCTAGTACTAAAATGGGATGCACCCAAACAGAACAAGGGAAAGCATGGTAAATTTGAAGCCCTCTGGATTGGGCCCTTCAAAATCTCTGAGGTGTTCCCAAACAATACTTACAGGTTGAAGAATTTGGAGGGTGGTGAATATTTTGGTAGCCCTGTAAATGGGAATTTTTTGAAGAAATATTTTGTTTAGGTTGTAACCGGCATTCCACCTCTATAAGTACCACTCCTGTTTTATTTTGTTTTTAGTTTTTTTTCGTTTTCAATAAGAGACTCCATAACCCAAAGGAAAGGCACTGAAACTACTTGTTCTTGGCATCACGCAGGGAGCATGCCATCCCCTATGGAGCCAAATGTTATCACACAAACTTGTTAGAGTCTTGTGGGTTGGTGGTTTCTTCCTAAGTCTGTAGTTTTCCCTTTCCTTTCTCCTTTTCATCAACCAAAACTTAAGTTTTCCCCTTTCGGCTTGTAATTTGCTCTGTGTTTGTCGATCATTTGAGCGACCTTTTGTTTGTGTAATCCTTTCTGAGAAGTATCTGCCCCAAGATTTTGTTCTCTCTGGGTTAATCACTACCCTCTCTCCCTCTGTCATCGATCCTTTTTCTTTCCTAGGCCCTCACCCAGTCTTCCAAGTATTTATTTACATAGGACGCAATAGTGAGCACAAGTGTAACACTTAGAGAAATCTGATGTGGACTCAAATCAAGCGAGCGAGAAAGTTCAGTTTGGTGAAGGAATTTGCATTTCAAAAGTTTAGAGATCAACGACGAATAATAGTTGCAGGAATTGGGAGTTTAGAACATTGTTTAAGTTATTTGTAAAAGATCCAAACCCCCGAAATACGAAGTCAGTGGGAGCCGTTCGATCCAATAGGATGCGTGGCACCAGATCCGAATCATGGAGAAATTCATTTTGGGAAAGCTAAAGTGAGGAATTCGTAGATTTCCTGAGTCCTGAAATGTTGAAGATCCAAAGTCCCAAAGTGTTGATATTCATCTGGGCCATTTGATTCAAGGGGATGTGTGGCACCTGATCTAAGCAATCGTGATTTCTTGACTTAGAGGCTTTATCATGGAGCACAACATAGACTCACGAAACACGAAGTTGCGAAAAACCCAGGAGTTGGGCCCATGATCATAGCATGTGGTTATATGGGAAAAAGGGCCATAAAGAAGGGTAAGCACCTATTTAGCGATGGGTACCTAAGGTTTTCGAGCAAGCATCCTCGATGTTCAATTCCAAGAAAATACGATCATTAATCTGGATGGGATATTTTGTAGATTCAAGCATCAGGATATTTTGAATCAAGTGGAGTGAAGACTCCCGAAATGTAAAATCCTGAGTTTCACATAGGAGCCCCAGGTCATGGCCCGAGGTTGCATGAAGCGATGGAGAGGAGCCACGCCAAGAGATGAGAGAGCCTGTATTATTCATAGAGGAAGATCTGTGTGGTCTCAAGGTGTTGGGATTGACTTGAAGGAGTCATGAACGTCTCCTGGAACATTCATGGGTGTCATATTTCATCCCGATCCTGATGAAAGTAGTTAATGGAAATGGGGGAGGTAGTTGAAACCTTGTTTCACCCCATAAATGGAAAACATGGAAATAATGGCCATGGAGGAAGACTATCATCCCAAAGTCCCCCTATCAATGGATGCTCCCGCAAAGCCCATAATAATCTGATCTTGCATTTGATAGAAGAATGCAAGTGCATCTTGATGGAAGAAGATGCAGACACGAAGCCTTGAATGCAATGACCAGAGCGCACCTTTGGTGGGAGCGAGATGTTCTGAGTATAAATATTTAGTTTGGATATTTTGTTATGTTCGATGGTTGAGCAACGCTCTTGATTTGTAAAGTTTTAATGAAGCCTCTAGTTCTCTGGTTATGTGTTTCCATTTGAGACTTCTTGTTTAATGACAATCAACTTTCTTTTCATCTCTTTTTCTTCTTATACTGAAGGCTCGGGCCTGGCTGATACAGTAGAGTTGTTGTAACCATATTGTGATGTATGTTTTATTGCAGTATTTTTATAGTGTCTTCAGTTTCCTGAAGTTTTGGATTCAAGAGGATCTTGTATTTGAAGTTATTCTTCTTAGGTTGATGAAAGACTGGATGTCCATAGAAAACATCTACATTTTCTCCTCACGTTCTTCATCCTACTCACCCTTAATACAACTTACTGATTGAAGTTAGATCAAGACCTCATTTTACCGTGCATACCATCCCAATTTTCTAAGTTAAAGAAATATTATCCTAAGTATGCTTCCATTAGACCCCCCCTTTAAATTTATTCATTGTGACATAAAACTGATGGGTATTGGGCTTACCTTTGCCACAATCGAGAGGTGACTTCTAGTGATAACATAGTCAATGTCCCACTATAAAATGTATAATAAAGGAATAATGAATTCATCTTCGGGTGCCACAAACAACACTCAAGCTCTGACTCCCTCCCAAGATGAAGCACCGTCAAAAAACATTTTTGATGCAGGAGCATCGCCAACACGTCAAGCGAGCCAGCACGGAAGCGGAGGATAGCTGGAAAAGCCAACACAAATTTTGAAAATGCTTTGAGACTGTTGCACAAATCTTAAATGAGTCATTTAAGAAGAGGCACCTTTGTATATTGTAAATGGACCTTGAGCGGATAGCTCTCGTCCTTTAGTAGTTAGACAACATTTAAAATAGTTAATGCTGGTAGATAGGAATTTAATTCTAGATTTGATAGCTTTAGAGCACAAGAGGGAAACGGGATATAGACACCCTCCTTTGCGTATTGTAACATTATTGAGGAAGCAGAAGAGAAGGCARATAACTGTATGAAGAACACCCATGTACAGACATTTGAATTAATAGAAGAAAGCTTTGATTCAAATTCATGGTTTTGTGTTGTCTCTCTGTGTATTGATGTTATGCTCAATTGATGTTTGCTTCCAGTTATACATTTTCTTTTATATGTTGTGTATGTGATTTCATGTATGAATAGGATTCTGAGAGAGTCAGTGAATGAGTTTCAATTGTTTCTCTATTTGAGCCAGAGGATTCCTGCAAGGAGTGCAGTCGAATTGTCCGTAAGGAGTGCGTTGATAGAAGGGTTCAAATAGAGATAGCTTTTGTTCTCATTCATCCCGAGGGTGCCGTTGGGGCACAGAAGCCGTGCAAGGAGTGCACAGGCTGAAGGAAGTTCAGGGTTGCGAATATGAGCAAGAAAGTGAAGGAATGTTGCTGCAGGTGTGTGCAGAGGCAAAGAACTTCAACACTTAGAAGATTTTTGAAGGTTTGCTGCAAGGAGTGTGCGCAAGAAGTTATCTGAAGGACTTAAGAGTTGTGAACAAGATCAGGAGGTATAGGACCTTGATTTATTACCAAGGGAAGAATAGGGAGTTGGTGCCTTGAAATCTTGCAATAAGCGTCGCAGGCTTGCAAGCAGGTGAACGGGTCTCGTGGAGAGACACTTCGTCATTTCGGGGATTTACAAAGGGAAGAGCAGACGATCGAAATCCTCTGAGGAGATTTTGCGAAGTTCTGAGGGCCATTGGATCTTGCAGAGGTGCAAGGAGGTTACGGTGAGAATGTCTGAAGGTTTAAAGCTCAGGAAGGGAAAAGCCGTTGATCTCAAGTCATAAGGACCATCGGACTTACCCGTGATATCGTGTATCGGAGATTCACGAGTCGAAGCTCCAAATTTGTGCAACAAGAATTGCGATATTACGATCCGTGATATTCCAATGAGCCCAGAATCGTCCATCAGTGGGGACGCATGTCAGAAGATCCCAGGGAAGTCGGGGTTCGACATATCGGAGGTCCTGAGGATAAGATACTCAGATAGTTTGGAATCGCGATCCGCGATATCCCGACGGGAGAGTTGTGTGGGCCACAGCAGGAGCTAGTGGAGGACAGGTGGCACAGTATCGGGGATCGGGAAAAGGAAAGTCCTGAATCCATTGACATTAGGATCTACAATCCCACGAATTCTGAAGTCCCGATGAGGTGGTGGGACCATTGAATAGTAAACCCACACGTGCATCAGAGTATCGACACATCAGGGTTCGGAGTTCAGAAATTCCATTTGTTGATGTAGCGAGTAGCGATTTCCCGATAGGGAGAACTCTGATAGCAAGGGAGAAAGTCAACGTTGACTCGCGTCGGAGTTCGGGGAATCATGAGGCAATAAGCACACGACCATAGGATTCGTGAAATTGCCAAGTTTGATTTCCCGATCATTAAGGGAGATCATTGGAAGAATTGTTGTGGGTAAGGAAGATTCCCGATAGGGAATTAGAGGAACATTAGATTTCTTTGGGCCGTGAGTGGAAGAAGATCCTACGTGAGAGGGTGTGCCTGCGGGTGCGGCTGCGTCAGGTTTGGTATTAGAGTGAGAATATCTCTTTGCTTTCTGTAGCAGAGAAGAAGGGAATTCACCATGCCGTCCAGGAGAGAAAGACAGTCACCTGATCCAGAAGATAGGGAGGTGAGAAGGAGAGGCAGGAAGGTAGCAAATCCAGAAATGGAGAGACATATGAGAGATCTTTGAGAAAGACTTGAGGACATGGAGACAACGCAAAGATGCACAGCTAGTGCAGGGGATCTGAGTGATTCCAACAGTGAAATAGAGGCTGAACGCGAAGAGGAAGTTGCAACCGAAGATGCAGCAAATGAATGACTAATTAAAGCTATTGCCAGGATGGGTGCAAAGCCGAAGATGGACATTCCAGTCTATGAGGGAAATTTGGATGCAGAAGAGCTACTAGATTGGATTATAGCTCTTGACACCTACTTCGATTATGCAGATGTTGAAGAGGATAAGAAAGTCAGACATGCTGTCACACGCCTGAAAGGACATGCAACATTATGGTGGGACGAGCTACAAGCAGATAGATGCTGCAAAGGCAAGCAGAAGATCAAGAGTTGGGATGGAATGATTGCAAAGATGAAGGCAAAGTTAATCCCAAGAGACTATCAAATTACTCTGTTAAGGAGGATGCAGAACCTGAGACAAAAGTTGATGACAGTGAAAGAATACACTGAGGAATTCTATCGACTGAACATCAGGGCAGGTCATCGGGAGAGCGATGATGAGAAGGTTGCTAGATATCTGAATGGTATGAGATACGGCATTCAGGATGAATTAAGCATGGTTACCATCAGGTTGGTGGAGGATGTTTATCATATGGCTCGGAAAGATGAGGAGAAGCTGAGCCGTAAGAAAGGTCAGTGAGGGTGAGGCAGAAGTCAACCCAGAGGCAAAGCAGTTACCCAGGACAAATACCAGAAGCCTAAGGAGGAATGGAAGAAACCTCAGGGTAAATTTGAGAGAGGTGGGACCTCACAGAGAAGGCCATATGTTGAATAGAGAGGGCAGCATACAAAGCAGAGCGGAGGCTATGCTGACAACAACACTTTTCCTCGTACCAGAGGTAGAGGAAGAGGAAGAGGTGGAGTAATCACATGTTTCACATGTGGGAAGAATGGGCACAAATCTTGTGAGTGTACAGAGAAAAATAAGGACATTGGAGAAGCTCACATCACCGAGGCACAGAGGCAGGATGTTGAGGCAGAAGATGCTGAAGGCGGAAGATCGCTTATTATGCGAAAAGTCCTTTTGACACCTGAGAAAGAGGTGGAAAGTTCAGTCCAAAGGACCAGACTTTTCAGAATAACTTGCAAGACCAAGGATAGGGTGTGCAAGGTCATTGTTTACAGTGGTAGAATGAATAATCTCGTATCTACAGAGATGGTAGAGAAGCTGGAGCTGGAGACGACTGATCATCCAAGCCCATATAGAGTTTCGTGGCTACAAAAGGGACACTAGGTAACTGTTACTAAACAATGCTTGGTTGAATTCAAGATAGGAGGATATAATGATAAGATTTTATGTGATGTTATTCCCATGGATGTATGTCATCTATTTCTGGGTAGACCATGGCAATATGACAGAAATGTGATTCATGATGGGCGAATGAACACATATACCCTGGAGAAGAATGGGAGAACCCATATGTTGCTTCCGATAAAAGATAAAAAGGTGAAGCCGGAAGTAAGCAACAAAATACTTCTCATGAGTGGGAAGGAGATTCTTACGGAGGTGAAGAAGAAAGAAGATCCACAATTCTTTGTGGTCAGGAAACCGAGGATTGTTTTGACTAGCACAAGACTGGATGATTTGCCAGATGAAATTCAGGAACTATTGGAAGAGTTCGTTGACATCGTAGTGGACGAATTACCTCATTCGTTACCACCGATGAGGAGTGTGAGTCATCATATAGACCTCATACCAGGAGCCAGTTTTCCGAACAAAGTCATGTACAGGTTGACACCGCAAGAGAATGAAGAGGTTAAAAGCCAGGTCCAAGAGTTAATGGACAAAGGGTTGGTCAGGGAAAGCTTGAGTCCATGTGTTGTTCCAACAGTACTCAGTCCAAATAAAGACGGAGGTTGGAGAATGTGTACTGACTCGAGGGTGATCAACAAGATAACCATCAGGTACAGGTTCCCATTGCCGAGAATGGATGATCTGATGGATTTCCTGAGTGGGGAAAAGTACTTTTCAAAGATTGATTTGAAGAGCGGATATCACCAGATTCGCATGAGAGAGGGTGATGAATGGAAGACAACATTCAAGACAAATGAAAGTTTGTATGAATGGCTTGTTATGTCGTTTGGCTTAACGAATGCACCAAATACCTTTATGATATTAATGAATGAAGTCCTGAGGGAATTCATCAGGAAGTTCGTCATTATGTATTTGGATGACATACTGATTTATAGTAAATTAGAGGCAGAGCACTTGAAGCATTTGACTATAGTAATGAAGAAGCTACAGTAGGAGAGGTTGTTGATAAATATGAAGAAGTCCTCATTTATGAAGACATAGATCATTTAATTTAGGTTTGTTATATCTTCAAATGAGTTGAAGATGGATCCAGATAAGGTAGAAGTGATAAAAAATTGGCCATCACCAAGAAATATTTTCGAGGTAAGGAGTTTTCATGGTTTAGTTAGTTTCTACCAGAAATTCATCACGAATTTCAGTGGGATTAGCGCACTGATGATGGATATAGTGAAGAAGCGGCATAAGTCTTTTCACTGGACAGCAGAGGCTGAGAAGAGCTTCAATCTGTTGAAGCAGAAGATCACGGAACGACCCGTGTTGGTGTTGCCGGATTTCCTGAAGACATTTCAGGTGAAGTGTGATGCAAGTGGATTTGCCATATTTCAGTGAGAAGATGAACGAGGCAAAATTGAAGTACTCCACGTATGATAAATAATTTTATGCTATCATATAGGCGTTGAAGAAGTGGAGGCATTGCTTGATCCCAAAGGAATTTGTTTTATATAGTGATAACCACACATTATAGTTTATGACTCAACAGGAGAAGTTGAATCAGAAACATGCTAAATGGGTAGAGTATATGTAGAGTTTCACATTTGTGATTAAACACATTTTGGGTACTACTAACAAAGTGGCTGATACTTTGAGCAGGAAATGTTTGCTGTTGCAGGAGTTTCGAGTCCAAACGTTGGGTTTTGATGATCTCTGGGACATGTACGCAGGTGATGCATATTTTGCAGAAGCATATGAAGTGACTGAGAATGCAGTTCTCAGAGACAGAAGCCCATGGATAGACTATATAATCCAGGAAGGATTGTTGTTCAGAGGTAATCAACTGTGCATTCTGAATTGCTCCATGAGGGAGAACTTGTTGAAGGAGAAACACAGTGGTGGATTGGCAGGGAATTTTGGCCATGACAAGACATTCTCGAAGCTGAATGAATCATATTTTTGGCCAGGAATGTGAGCATATGTCAATAGGTTCGTTGACAAATGTCAGATTTTCCAACATTCGAAGGGGAGAAAGCAGAATGCAGGATTTTATCAGCCGTTTCCCATACCAGAGAGGCCATGGGAGGCGATTAGTATGGATTTTGTATTGGGGTTACCAAGGACACAAAGAAGGGTGGATTCAATCTTTGTGTTAGTGGATAGGTTTTCCAAGATGGCACACTTCATCCCATGCCAGAAAACCAGCGATGTGACTCACATCACAAATTTGTTTTTTAAGGAGGTCATTCGACTTCATGGATTGCTGAAAAGTATTGTTTCAGATCGTGACACAAAATTCATAGGGAATTTCTGGAGGACACTGTGGAAGAAGATGGGTACTAACTTGGAATTTATTTCTACTTACCATCCTCAGATAGATGGACAGACGGAAGTGGTCAACAGAAGTCTGGGAGACTTGCTGAGAAGCTTGGTGACAGAGCACCACAACAGTTGGGACCACATATTGCCACAGGTCGAGTTTTCATATAATGACTCAGTGAATCAGAGCATAGGGAAGAGTCCATTCCAGGTTGTTTATGGTATGCCACTGAGAGGAGTTTCTGAATTGCGAGATTCAGAACAGACTGCGACTAGCAGTGCTAGTGCAGAGGAATTTGCTGAGGCAATGAAGGAACTTCACAGCAGGGTGAAGCATCGATTGCTGGATTCAAGCCAGGAGTATAAGCGCAGAGCAGATTAGCATCAGAGACAACTTTAGTTTGAAGTTGGTGATCTGGTTCTGGCACATTTAGGGAAGGAAAGGTTCCTGAGAGGAACATACAACAAGCTGAAAATGAAGAAAATCGGACCATGTAAGGTCTTGAGAAAATTCGGAGAAAATGCTTATGAGATCGAGTTGGCGGATGGGATCGGAATATCTCCGATATTCAACATCACAGATTTATACCCATACAAGGCTGGAGGAGAAGAGACTAGAACTGAGTAGCCAGTGATCCAGTGGGTGAAACAATTGCCAGTTGCAGAAAAACCACAGATGGAGTGCATACTGGACAAGAGAGTCAGCAAGAAGACCAGGAGGAAAGAATATTATGAGTATCTGGTCAAATGGAAGGGCCATCCAGTGGAAGATGTCAGCTGGGAGAATGAAGCCAAGATACAGAGGCATGGATAGACCCTGCAGGAGCTCATGGATAGGAGCCCATGAAATTTTTCAAGCCGAGGAGTATGATGCAGGAACATTGCCAACACGTCAAGCGAGCCAACGCAGAAGCATAGGACAGTTGGACAAGCCAGCACAAATTTTGAAAATGCTGTTAGAAAAAATAGGACCGTAGAGCAATAAAATAAAACAAATGCAGAAAAAAACACAGAAGACACACAATACAAGAGAGACACAGATTTACGTGGTTCACCCAGTGTGGGCTACATCCACCAGAGAAATTCCAGGTCCTTTCTTTATTATTATCCAGCAAATGAAGGGATACAACCTACAACAAAACCTGTTGTAACTTCCTCTTATTTCTCTCACAGTCTCCTCTCTCAGAATACCACATTCACCATCAACCATAGCCACAATACATTTCCCTCATAAAAGAGGGTTGCCTTCTAGGGAAAAAAACCCTAACATAATCTCCACCGTTAGATCTGCGACCTTATAATGAACGGTCCAGATTTACAATGAAATTACAATATACTTTTATAAGGAAATTTTTGCTTCGGGGGCTTCGCCCCTGAATCCCCATCGGGGGACACTGCCCCCGAACCCCTGCTGGGGGCCCGTTTTCCCCCAGATCCCCTAGCCGGGGGGATAGGCCCCCCGGACCCCGTAGAGGGGGTACCCCCCCTCTGTACTTCCCCTCGTGGAAGAGTGTACATACTTCTGGGGTGTAAATAATTCATGGGGTATAAAAACGGCTGAAAGCAAGGACCTCTGAATCAGGAAGATAACTAGGCTCCACAACCAACAATCTCCCACTTGGATACTGATCTCAACAAATCCACCGCTGCTGTATATGATGGACTTTGAACCTTCTTGGACCTGGCAAATTTCTCATCTTCATCTTCATTCTTGAAGACCAACTGAAACTGAGCAAGAACTTAGTTTCTCCTTGGTTACTCCCTTTGTTAACATGTCTGCACGATTCTGGCTAGTGTGTATCTTTTCCATCTTCAATTGTCCATCTTCCAAGGCCGATCGTATGAAGTGGTACCTCAACTGTATATTCTTAGTCTTCGAATGGAAGGCTGAGTTCTTTGCAAGGTGAATGGCACTCTGACTGTCACAGTACAACTTGCTGTTCTCCTGCTTCTTTCCCAATTCCTCCATAAACCTTTG
>ML791823.1:249846-272097 GCA_009831015.1 Picea engelmannii
GACCCTAAACTTTCCATCTTCCGACATTGCTCCCACTCGAACCAGGAACCCTCTTTTCCTGCGAGTTACCTTACGCTCTGATACCAGTTGTTAGAAAAAACAGGACCGCAGAGCAATAAAATAAAACAAATGCAGAAACAAAACACAAAAGACACACAATACAAGAGAGACACAGATTTACATGGTTCACCCAGTGTGGGCTACGTCCACCAAAGAAATTTCCAGGTCCTTTCTTTATTATTATCCAGCAAATGAAGGGATACAACCTACAGCAAAACCCGCTGTAACTTCCTCTTCTTTCTCTCACAGTCTCCTCTCTCAGAATACCACATTCACCATCAACCATAGCCTCAATACATTTCCCTCATAAAAGAGGGTTGCCTTCTAGGGCAAAAAACCCTAACATAATCTCTACCGTTAGATATGCGACCTTATAATGAACGGTCTAGATTTACAATGAAATTACAATATACTTTTATAAGGCAATTTTTGCTTCGGGGGATTCGCCCCTGAACCCCCATTGGGGGACACTGCCCCCGAACCCCTGCTAGGGTCCCGCTTGCCCCCAGACCCCCCAGTCGGGGGGATAGGCCCCCTGGACCCCGCAGAGGGGGTACCCCCCCTCTGCACTCCCCTGCATGGAAGAGTGTACATACTTCTGGGGTGTAAATACTTCATGGGGTATAAACACGACTGAAAGCAAGGACCTCTGAATCAGGAAGATAATCAGGCTCCACAACCAACAAATGCTTTGAGATTGTTGTGAAAATCTTAAATGATCCATTTAAGAAGAGGCACCTTTGTATATTTTAAATGGACCTTGAGCGGATAGCTCTCGTCCTTTAGTAGTTAGACGACATTTAAAATAGTTAATGCTGGTAGATAGGAATTTAATTCTAGATTTGATAGCTTTAGAGCGCAAGAGGGAAACGAGATATAGACACCCTCCTTTGTGTATTGTAACATTATTGAGGAAGCAAAAGAGCAGGCAGAGAACTGTATGAAGAACACCCATGTACATACATTTGAATTAATAGAAGAAAGCTTTGATTCAAATTCATGGTTTTGTGTTGTCTCTCTGTGTATTGATGTTATGCTCAATTGATGTTTGCTTCCAGTTATACATTTTCTTTTATATGTTGTGTATGTGATTTCATGTATGAATAGGAGTCTGAGAGACTGAGTGAATGAGTTTCAATTGTTTCTCTATTTGAKCCAGAGGATTCCTAGAAGGAGTGCAGTCGAATTGTCTGCAAGGAGTGCGTTGACAGAAGGGTTCAATTAGAGATAGCTTTTGTTCTCATTCATATCGAGGGTGCAGTTGGGGCATAGAAGYCGTGCAAGGAGTGTGCAGGCTGAAGGAAGTTCAGGGTTGCGAATCTGAGCAAGAAAGTGAAGGACTGTTGTTGCAGGTGTGCCCAGAGGCAAAAAACTTCAACACTTAGACGATTGTTGAAGGTTTGCCGCAAGGAGTGCATGCAAGAAGTTCTCTGAAGGAATTGAGAGTTGTGAACAAGCTCAGGAGGTATAGGACCTTGATTTATTACCAAGGGAATCACAGGGAGTTGGTGACTTGAAATCTTGCAAGAAGCGTCGCAGGCTTGCGAGCAGGTGAACGGGTCTCGTGGAGAGACACTTCATCATTTCGGGGATTTACAAAGGGAAGAGCAGATGGTCAAAATCCTCCAAGGATATTTCACAAAGTTCCAAGGGCCATTGGATCTTGCAGAGGTGCAAGGAGGTTACGGTGAGAACGTTTGAAGGTTTAAAGCTCAGGAAGGGCAGAGCCATCGATCCCGAGTCATAAGGACCATCGGACTTACCCGTGATATCGTGTATCGGAGATTCGCGAGTTGAAGCTCCAAATTTGTGCAACAAGAATTGTGATATCGTGATCCGCGATATTCCGACGAGCCCAGAACCGTCCATCAGTGGGGACGCGTGTTAGAAGATCCCAGGGAAGTTGGGGTTCAGCATATCGGAGGTCATGAGGATAAGATACTCAGACAGTTTGGAATCACGATCCGTGATATCCCGACGGGAGAGTTGTGTGGGCCATAGTAGGAGCTAGTGGAGGACAGGTGGCACAGTATCGGGGATCGGGAAAAGGAAAGTCCCAAATCCATTGACATTAGGATCCATGATCCTACAAATTCCAAAGTCCCGACGAGGTGGCGGGACCATTGAATAGTCAACCCACATGTGCATCGGAGTATTGGCACATCAGGGTTCAGAGTTAAGAAATTCCATTTGTTGACGTAGCGAGTAGCGATTTCCTGATAGGGAGAACTCTGATAGCAAGGGAGAAAGTCAACGTTGACCCGTGTTAGAGTTCGGGGAATCGTGAGGCAACAAGCATGCGACCATAGGATTTGCGAAATTGCGAAGTCCGATTTCCCGATCATTAAGGGAGATCATTGGAAGAATTGTTGTGGGTAAGGAAGATTCCCGATAGGGAATTAGAGGAACATTAGAGTTCTTCGGGCCGTGAGTGGAAGAAGATCCTGTGTGAGCGGGCGTGCCTGCGGCTGCGACTGCGTCAATTTTCCAAACTCCCATACTATTTACATTTTTGTTTTTTTTTTCGATTTTTTTGTTTTCTTCTTATGTATCATTTTATTATGTACTATTTTCTTCTATACATTTGTCAAAAACATCATCAATTGATAAGATACAATTTCCTAGATCTTGATCTGCGACATAAGATGGATAATTATTTGGGTTTTGTGGGTCACTTACGGTATATGCCAATCTTGTCTCTCTGTATAGACGGGTGAACTGTCCACTAAAAATTGGGATTGTAGCATACGTCATGTCCAATTGAAGCAATCCTTCAAGTTTTTCACCCCAATACCTGGATAACGACATTCCATACTTTGCAGGAACATCAACAACGACTACATCCATGAGAATAATCTTCACAGGAATCTGTGCAAGATTAACCACCAAATATTTTATCATACCAAGAAATTTAAATTTTCTTGAATCATAAGAATATAGATCTCGGTATGGTCTAGTAACCTCGAGACCCAATTTTTCCATAATAAATTTGGGCATTAAGTTGTGGGAGGCTCCAGAATCCAACATACAGTTATGGAGTAGGTGATCATGCATAGTCAGCGTAATATAAAAAAGAGCAACAGGGTCTTTATAATTTTTGATATGTTGACCAAACATTATAGTAGGTTTATAATCTTGTAAATTAATAGTATCTGCATGACTTTTGACATCCAAGAAATTTATCATTTTGGAAATTTGTTTTCTATACATCAGATTTTTCACTAGTTCAACCAGAGGTACAAGAATTTTAATTTTATTATTTTTTCTTTCCAAATTAAAACTTCCAATCGTCTTTTCTACCTCTCTGGTTGGGATCTTTGTTTCTCTTTTTTCTGGTCTATTGGTTTGCATTTCTTTGGTTCCGGATTTCTTTGTCTTGGCCACTTGTGTTTCAGCTGTTTTTGTTTTAGCAACTTGCGTTTCAACTGCTTTTGTTTTGGCAGCTTGTGTTTCAACTATTTTTGTTTTGGTAGCTTGTGTTTCAGTGGATGGTTGAGCTGCTTCATTAGTTTTATTTCTTGACAAGATCTTCCTTAGTGTATAAGTTGTATAATTTTTATCTCTAGGCCTTAAATTATATTTTTGTTGAAGCTCGACCATTATAGAGTCGGTGATTCCTTGATAGTCAGATTCTCCCATATTATTTATACTTAACTCATTTCCAAACCATCGTTCTTTATCTAAATACCTTTCATAATCCTATCTAGTTAGGTGAGGTTCTTAGTAATTATCATTGAGGTTGTCTATATCTTCATTTAACCCCTCAAAGTATTGTGCATCATCTCTTTGCATAAAGTTTTCTATTTTAAAAGGAGCTTTGATTTTCTGATCCTCATTTTTTATTGGTCTCTGTTGCATCTTGGGATTGGGATTCCTTTTGAAATATCTCCTAGGAAAAGGATCAGTTTTAGCCTGGTCTATTTCCATTATGGAGATTTTGTTTGATAACTCTTTGATTATATTATCCATGTCATCCATTTTTTCCTCCACGGACCTCCTAGATCCCAACGTTCTAGCTTGTTCCCTAAAGCATTTAGTTTGTTTGGTTCTCATTTCGACCTTTTCTTTTAATTTACCCAATGTCATCATGTTTGAATCGATTTTTATGGTGTCATATTGCATTATTGTGAGGTAAACAGTTCTCCTTTCCCTCAAGATACTATCCACTTCAATGTCTAGTGATTCTTTGTCAAGTGAGGAACAAACTTCTTCAGAAGAATTCTTCACTTCCTTGGCTAATCTCTTACTTTCAAATATATTAGACTCCCAGGTTTTAAGTATTATATCACCTCGAGTTAGTTCTGAAAGGGACAATCTAGTGACATTGGCTACTTCCTCCTTTGTTGAAGATAAAACGACCTCTTGGAAAGTCACTCTAGCTGCAGTGGCCTCTCTCTCTTTTATGAAAATATTATTTAAAGAATGGTATGCCAACCGTTAATAATTTTGAATAGCTTCTAGTCTGGTAAAAATATTTTGTTGGAATGATTCTAGCTTCTTCTGCACCTCCAAGGCGTGGGCTTGGAAAACTGCCACATTTGTTTATGTGTTCTCAATCAAGTTTATTTTAGCTTGGAGTTTTTTTGCCAATTCTTCCTGTCGAATGGCCAGTTCCCTATTTTCCTGTGAATTCTTATGCATTTCATCAAGACTGATTTTAAGTTGTTGGATTTCCTGCCTATTGCAGGCTCTAATCATCTCAAAACCTTTATTCATATCACTTATTACACTCTGTTCTACAATATTTACTTTTTTTTACAACTGGCTCACCAACAGATCCATCTGCTTCAATTGTTCTTTTAGGTTCCCAACTGAATACTAGTTTGTTGTGGAAAAATCTCCCAATGAGCCTTCCACTTCCACAGCAAACTTTGCCTCCTCTAAGGCCTGACTGTCATATAACACTCTATGTCTCTTGACAATTTCACCCTCCCTTTGGTGTGTTTCTCTTTTCACAATAGCTCTCCTCTTTTTGCTGAAGAATATGTCAGAAGGGGGTATCTCTTCCACCGAAATAGGTGTAAGATCTTCTATAAACACTACTTCGGCACTCGGGTTCCCTCTAATGTACTATCAATGCATGACATATTGAATAGGGATGCCTATCTCAGTGGATGGTTATTGTCCAGCTGTGTGAGTAGCTGGTTTGTCTGGTGTGGACAGTGGTTTTTCTTCCCCCTTTTTGATCGAGGCCTCAGCCTGAAATTTAGTTTGATCATCTGGTGGATTTATCAATGTAGCATCCCCCTTCTGTGTCAAAACCTCAGTATTTTCCAAGTGTTCTTGAGCATCCTATCCACTGGAGCTCCCTATTTCTAAAATTCGGGTCACAATTTCCTGTGCAATTGGAGATGTCAGGGTTTTTCCCTAAAAGACTTTAGGAAGGCTATTTCTTCGATGCCTTTGAAAATTATAGAATTCAGATAATTTTTCAGGAGCCAGAGTTTGGACTTGGCTCAAAACTTCCTAATAAGATATTTCTCCTTGGAATATCTCATTATGTGGGGAATATTCATGCTCGTATCTTTTTAAATTCAAAAAATCCATGTGATTTCATACGATCTTCTGAGGATCAGGTTTCTTGAATTCAATATTGACAAGCTTTATGTATTCTATGGCCGTGACCTCTACTTTTGAGTGGCCAAAATCTAATAGTGTGAACATACCAATCTTCAAAAGAAAGGTGGGCCATACCTTTTTCTACAATACATTTATCTTTTTATTGATTCCACCTATCATAGTTTGATGTGCTACCTCTCTGCACACCAATCGATTTGGTAGAAACTTGGGTAAATCATGCGAAGGGACAAAACATCCAAAAACCCCGATATATGAGAACTGGTCTTCAATGTACCAATCTGCTATTTTCCCCAGGTTGGTCACTATATTGTCAGAAATCCTAGAAGAAGGGCACCCGTATATAGCAATATGTATCGACACCACCACATAGTTAAAAATTTCGTAGAAGAAATATTTTTCTTTATCCTCCCACAACTTGGAGTGACATAAGTGTATTAGTTCAACACTGGTCAGATTCCAGCTCCATCTCATCAAAGGAAATGGCATCATGAAATAGACGAAATACATAATATAAGCAGACATGTAAAATGGGGTAGGTTGCCCTTTATCTTTCGATGACCGATATTCTATGATTTACCTAACCAAGTTGTTCGATAATATTTTGGCCCAATCAAAGGAATACCCCTCTTATACAGTATGCATGATTAACACCCGTGGTAATAAGAAATGAGCACATTTTTCTTTCCCAAAAATCCAACATAGAATCATGGCTAGATACATCATGTGAGACTCTAATGAGGCAACAACATACATGCCATGGGTGTCTGCTCTAATTTTCTCAAGACGTGAACACCAATCCTTGATCAAGTCGGTTAGGTTTCTTCCATATTGCACGCATTTGTTTTTGTCAATGTTCATTAAGAAAGTGGCATTATAAATGTAACTGGGATGTGGGGACAATTTGTACATCACCTGGAAATGCTCTGGTTAGAAAGAACCAACTGCAACCCTTTGCAAATTGCAGATACTCATGGTCGAGAGGTCCACATTCTCCAATGCCCAACCAATCATATCATTATAAGGCATGATACTAGTCTGCGTTGCTATTTTATGAAGTTCTGATTTAGCAACATATTTGTATCTCATAGCCTGGGTTTCAGTCATGTCGTCGCCCGAATCATTTGGGCAACTGATCAATTCGTATTGTAGAATATAGAATACCTGCATCTAGGTTTTCACAAAATTTATGGTTCTGGGTGACGTGTATGAGAAGATGTCTGTGTTTGGGTTTGAGATTTCACCCAACACTTTAGATATTTTCCAAGGAGCCATGGTATCACAAGATTAGATCTCTGTTACCTGTCACAAGAAATGTGCAAACTTCTTATCTTGAAAACTTGTTGTCTTGTGAAAATGAAAAATGAAATTCAAACTTCAATATCTTTTCCCCCCTAATCGTATCGATTTTATAAACATCTTTACTAACAAAGTATTCACTTTCCTTAATGAAAACGATTTAGGCGGTGGTCCAGGATCTTATTTGAAATGATGGTCGTAGATTGATTATTAATTTCATTAATTTCTGGTGGTCCGTGATTAGAAGTTTTGACAAACAACATTTGAAATTACCTGAATTACGACTCGGTGAAAAATTTATCACGAGATAATCCTCATTAATGCATTAGTTAATCACATTTATCGTTAAATATTTTTTGGGGTTTCGAACCTCGGGATATCCTATAATAGATCAAGCTATTATTTTTGAAATGCGAAATCACAAAGTGATTAGTTAATTTTAATCATGTTTAACCCGTTAAATAATCATGTTTAACCTCAAGTATTTCAAGGTTTCAGACCTTGGGATATTGATAGTCGCTCGAGGCAGGATCCCTGAAATGCGAAATCACTTAGTGATTAATTATTTGATAATTGTTAATTAACCCTTCTTAATGCTTAATACATTTCGAGAGTTCAGGCTTCGTGAATTAGGGATATGATATTTGGTGAATGCCCGAAATCCGAAATCATGAAACTATTATTTGATTTTTCTAATTGGGTTTTAGTTTCTTTTTAGGTATTTATCACTTCATGTATTTGGTTAATTAACTTCATTTAAAATTCTGACAGGTCACTTTCCAAAAATATGTGTCAGACATTAGGGTGAATACGTGTGTGGTGACTAGGATCCATCAAATGCTTTTCGTGTATCAAGGTTTTGAAGGAGTGACATGTTAACACACCTGAAGCGTGAAATTCCAAAATCCAAAATCACGAAGCCAAACTCTATAGGTTTTGAGATTTTTAAGATTCAGGCGGCTCCAAATGTTTGGGAAAAGGGGAAGCATTTGAACAATGGGAGAAATCAATCGACAACGGACCTTGTGCGTGCCTTAAGGCTTAAAAGCGGAAAGATTTATCTTTTGGAAATGGGCTTCTAAGTTAAAGTGAAAAGATAGGAAAAAGATTTAGGCTTATAATTTTAAAAGTATTCCAACACGCTCAAGGGACACCTCACTATGCAAAGATTATGGTGTTAGGATGGTTACCAACATTTCCCATGTTTATAGAAGTTTGTTGTTTCCACTTGAACATGTGTAAGATTTTTAGTTTTAGGTGGGAGAATCCTATGTTAGAGGATCAAGATCAAATTGTATGATGCCATTCCTTTTTTAGGCTATAAATGAAGCATTAGAAGAAAATTTGGAGCTTGAATGGTTGAGCATAGACTCCCTTATGTAATGTTTTGATGTAATAGATCCATACTCTGGTTTTTATGTATTGATATATGAGACATTTTTTCTAATAGAAGTCATATTTATTTTCCATCATCTTCCTTCTTTATGACTCTGATTTTCTCATCATTGAATGATTCAATTGAGATATTATAGTAATGTTACAATGTATGTTTGATTTTTATGTTGTTGTGATTATTATCAGTTTGTAAAAAATTGGATTAAAGAATTTCTTGTTTCTAAGTTTTTTCCTAATTTGTCTTCTAGTAAGGCTTGATGCTAATAGTATATTAATTCATCCTTCTCATTAAATTATTACTTCTACCCACACTTGTCTTTAAATCACTGACTGAAGTCATCCAAGAACTCACTTTCTTATTCATATTGCCTAGAAATTCCAGTGTTTGTGCACTGCTATGCTGAGTTTTATCCATTTGACACTTCAACATAAATTTACCATTACAAAACTATTTGATGGGTAATGGGATTATCCTCTATCATTCTAAGGGTGACTCTCAGTGCTAAAAACTGGGAAATTGAAAAAGGATGAGAAAATTAATAACCGCAACTATAAAAAGGGAAAAGACACGAAAAGGAAAAACACTTGTGATTTTTGAACAAAAGAACAAGAAGAGTGAAATAAAGTGTGAGATTGTGAAGAACCCAGCTAAGATCTACAATAGTTTTTTCCTGAAAACAAGAATATGGTACCTCCCAAACTTTGCAGTCCCGAATAGTACACAAGCATGACTCGACTGATAGGGAAGAAAAAGAAAAGAATAGTAGAAACAACAAATATCGTAGAGGTGGAGGTTGATACAATGTCGAAGACCGAATCCCTCAGTCTAACAAGGGTAGAAGAATAAAAATCAGTCATAGAAGAAATGGAAGTGGATCAGAGTGCAGGACAACGAAAATAAAAAAATCCTAATGGAGAGGTAAAACCTAATTCAAAAAACTCTGTAGGAGAGGAGGAGACAAAAAACATAGTGAGGGGGCCTAAAAACAGGAAGCCGACGCAGAAGAAGTCTCAGCCAAAGAAATTACATGCCAATAGGAAATAGAGGGTGAAGAAGAAGAAAAAATCAAGATAGAACTTGTAGAAGAAAACCTAGTCGTAGGACAGAAAAGGAAAACACTAGGCATGGAGATCATGCTACCTCACATCCTATATTCCGTAATGACAGTTGAGGACATGATAGGAAAAGTAGAAAAATTAAATTATGCAGATCATGATGTAACACACACATCAAAGTTTGCTAACCTTGCTCAAGAAATATATTTAGAGAACAAGGAGGAGGAAGAACCCTCAGGAAATCCAATTTTGGAGCCCACGTAGTGGATCACACGAGTATATAATTCGGGCATTATGAATTTTCTAGAAATACCACATTTCGTGAGCACTAAGGACATGGGAAACTATGTGAAATAACTAATGGCAAGGGTACATGGAGGTATCCTATGGATGGACAGGTCGGTCCATATAGACATAGACCTCATATAAAAAATCACAAGGTTACTAACCAATGACATAAAACCACATGATTAATTGGAGAACAAAGTAAGGGACAATGATATTTTAGAAGAGGTCAAAGCACAGTTCAGGATAGATAGGGGAAACAAGGGCATAGTCATAAAGGGAATAAACAATCCTACGATGTGGTTTTCCATGAATTTCATGGCTTGTAAACTCTTAAGGAAGTGTATAAATTAAGATGCCCCAACATGAGTCATAGAAGTAGCTACGCAGTGCGCAAAGGGTATCATATTGAACTGGGAGCCCTATTTACTGAACCAATTTTTTATAGACTACAAGGATGCACAGGATAATGGGACAAAATTCCATTACTCCTGGATATTGATATTGGTAGCATTGGTAGGCGGAAAGGAACCCAAATTCATAGCCTTCCTGAACATAAGAGGGAAATGTCATGCAACACGGTATACAACATTATGGAAGGGAAAAGATGCTAAGAAAAAATAGGCGAACAACACAGTGTTTGCAATGTTCCTAGAAGATCTGAAACAAAAGAAAAATAATGTGTGGATAATCCCCATTGAAGTAGTAAAGGAAACTGAAGGGATTTCTATCTTTAAAGCTTCAATACACCACATGTGTATTCAGGTCAGAAGAGATCCAAAGAATAAGTGGCTAGAAATGAGGTACTACACAACACAGGAGGAAGTACGATGGATAATGAAGGACTGGGTTGCATAGTGGAAAGTTCCAATAGCACAGGAGAAAGGGAAAAAAGACTAAGGAAAAAGAAGAGGCAGGTCCATCAAGGAAGATAGGAAGTCGAGTAGACAATACAAGGAAGGATGCAGAATGTAGTGAAACCTCAAGGAGTATCACAACAATAAGGAAGAGAAGGAAGAAAGACACTATGTCAAGGGTAGAAGTGAAAGGATATGGAGAGAAGGTAAAGAGATATAGCTCTCATAAAAAGGAGGTACATGATGACCAAATAGAAAAGATGAAAACTGAGGCGTAGACCTCAACCCCAGGAACACAGAAGGGATAAATAAGGAAGAAAATGAAGTACCACAAGAATCCTCCAGTACTCACTATCATAGAAGACGATGCAGAATCTCTTGCAGACAAAGTCCAAGATAGAGAGGAGAATGCAGTACTTGCAGTAGAATTACAAAGAGAGGAGCTTATGTGGAATTTAGTAGAAGTACATGAAATTATTTAGAGGTTGTAGAGAATAAGAGTGCATCATACTACAACACATCATAAACAAAAATCATAGGAAGCACCTATACAAAAAGAACATGAAGAGACAATACAAATAGTAGTAAATGGTAGTGACATGTTTAAGGTCACGAAAGACATGTTGGAAGTATATGAGAACACAATGCAGAAACAAGTGAAGGACATCGAACATATTGAGTTAGTTCTGGCACACATACCCCCAAAGGAGTTATATGGGTTACAAGTGAGTGTGATGGAGGAGGTCTAGTCTAGAGCTAGGGAGGATTCCACCAACCTAGAGATCGACATGTAGGTGAAGGAAATATTGCAGGTAAATTGTGAGCAAATAACAATGGAGAAGGAGGATGAGAAACATCGTGGAGATAAACTAGATAATAAACTTGCAGAAGTATACAACAACATACCAGACTGCACGTAGGGACTAGAGTTCACAACATAAGAAAAGATACAAAAGATTACATAGAAAATGGAGAGATATAATCAGGAGATAGTCGAATTAACAAAAAAAATGACTCCAATCACTCCTCCAGATGTGAGGGAACTGAGAGAGTAGGATTCTATTCTGCACATATATAGCATAGCTCAAAATGCTAAAGAAGTTGTAGAATTGTATGACATGAATGCACACATTTGGACTAGATTGGAAGAAGATGATAGGATACAGTAGCTCAAGGGGAGAGAAGAGAAGTTGAACATCGCAATTCAAGACTTGAAGTAGCAATAGAAGACAATGTATATATATCTGAGACTGAGGGTCGTGCAAGAGATGAAAAACCTGTAGGAAGAGGTAAAGGCCACACAAGAAGAGAAACAAGCATGATAGGCTCAGTTGGATCCCCTACAAGAATAAGCAGTACACATGATAACAATGTTGGAAATGGATAAACCAACATTGAACAAGTATATGATAAAAACAAGGAATTATTGAAAGAGCACATGACCGTGCAGGATGTGGAGATACTGGCATAAAAGAATGTGCAAGCAAAGGAGAAAGTGACAGATTTGGCATAGAAGTTTCATGCACTAGAGGTTAATGTTGGGGGCCTATTGGAGCATGAATTTTTGGGAGTAAGCGTATTTAGCAAGGCAACATGGACCAAAGGGAATAGTGCACACTAGAAAAAAAAGGAAGACTAGCACGACAAAGGGAAAAAGTAAGAAACAAACAACACAATTTGCAGAAATCTAACGCATATGTGAAAAAACCTAGCCATGTTAGGGTTAGGGTTTTGGAGTCATAATGTAATATTTTAAACCCATTTTGTAGTATAAATAAAATGTATGAGGTAGATTGAAGGATCATCCATATTTATGTGTGTATCCTTGGGAGAGAACCTACTTTTGGATAGTCCTTCTGATTTTTGAGTCTTTGTATTGTTGAGAGTTGTGGATCTTAGATGTAGTTGATGTAACCGAGGGTTAGGTCACAAGCTATGTGTTGATGCCCAAAAGCGAAACATAGGGTACCTTCTTGCAAATGGTTGCAATGCCTTATTATTTAATTATATTTAATAATATACTAATAGGTGGGACCCCTTGTGTGACTTGTGTGACTATGATGAAGAGATAACAATTATGATTTATGTTCTTATGATTCAGATGAGACGAGTTCTACATTTTATTTGCGTTTAAAGTCTCTTTCAAAATAATTGATCAAATGATGTTATGGACGATATGATTTAAAAATGAATGGTGTTGTTTTTATATAGCACTTACAAGTATTATTATGCTACATCTAGTTTGAGGAAGGACCTAAACTCCATGTTTAAGTTATATGTGTGATATGGTGATTTCATACTACAAGGATTATGTGCATATTTTGAATTGGAAGTAAGGTTGAAACATGGTATCTTTGGCAAGTACTTGATATATGTCGCATTGGAGTGTTAAACAAAGGTTCACGCATTTGTTAAGTTGGAGACTTAGGGAAATGGTGGTGTGTTCAACTTGAATTAAATTGATTTGGAGTTAGTGGTTGATGTGTTTTATGTTAGCTTTCTTGTACTAGATATGGATGAATGTAGATACAGAGCGCAGTAAATGCACGCCACTCTAACCCTCCTCGATCCTGCCACCCTAGTCATTTTTTATTTTCTCTTGTTGGTTCCTTCTGCTCCACTTTGTTCAACCATGGAAGAGGGAGGTATATAGGCTTGGTTGTTTCTCCTTATCAATTTTTACACAGGTATGGGTTTCTTGCTACTCCATTCATGAATATTTTTCTTCGATCTTTAATTAAGTCAACAATTGGCTCTTGAGTTTGCTCATTGTCTGTGCATTTCCAAAGATATGATATATGGCAATTTTGATTGTGTACGGATTAGTGGTTAAGTGTTGGTCTCTGTGGCATTGTATTTGAACCATGCACATTGAAAATATGTGTGGATGTCTCTTATTGTATATAGTATTCGTGATTTACTTGTGGGGAAGAATACATTTGGGGAAAATCTCAGGTCTTCCTTGCCTCCTGTTTCTTGTTTTGGGTTTCTTCCCTAAGCGTATCCCTTCTCCTTACCTGTGGATTATATGGACACTTTGCCTATCATTTAATTTATTAGTTTTCATGCCCATTATTCCCATGTCCTTGTAACATATCTGTGAATGTAGATGTGAAGTTTTGTAGAAGTATTAAGCTTCTTGTTCTTTTTTTGGCTAAACCCTCATTTTGGTCAGCTCGTCCCCTCCACCATATTACTCTTCACTTTTATGCATTGAATCCTGTGTATTGGAAATTATTTTGGTGGTGGCCAACCCAAAATTTAATAACATCATTCATGCTCGTTTTTGGTCATGGGTTTAGTTGATTATTTGTTGTACAAAGATTGAAAGAATGTTAAGCCCACTCATTTGTCTGGTAATAGAGTCTGTTCTATGGAGATACTGGGGCGATGAAACCATTGAAAAATCACTTTTTAATGGATACGACATACTGTGTGTGTTATTTTGTTTGAAAGGAATACCTCCGTGGATGAATTACATATGCGTTGAATGCATTTTTTGAACCGGAATCAAATTAATTTTAAGAGCATTGTTATTTGAAGTTTCAATTTTGAATTATGCTATACAAAGTGATCCCTTTTGGGGCCACTTTGTGAAACCTTGTGGAAATTTAAAATATATTGGTGATTATATCATGGACCACAATATGTCCTTTCCTCAATTGTTTGTTGTGTTGGATGTGATTATTATGATGTTGTTCACTCCTCAACTCTATTTTACACAAGAAATATTATTATTGTTAAATAATTCTTGGGCGATAAAATAAAATTGGTTGTTGTGCAAATAAATTTCTAAGGCAAATGAGCAGCCTTGAAAAGAAACACCAGTTTTGGGTTACTTTTTTGGAAACATGGTGTTGTTCAATTTTGAAATAGTAAGAGGTGGTGATTGTTAATCAAAGACGAAGATGGAAATGTTTGATGTATTAATAGAAAAATATCCATGGGAGTCCTTTCCATTATAGAATTTTATGCAAATACACTCCCCTCATTATCCCAATTACATTTTTCACTCCTTGTTTTGTTGTTACTCATTTTTAAGGAAAAGTCTGTATGGAAATGATAGAAATGAAATGGCAGTAATTGATGATTGGTACTTTGAGATATGTTTAGATACACAGTTGATTTTTTTTGTTGATTTCTTGAACAATATTCATAAATATTCCCCCCTCCATGATATCACTTTACATTAAATACAATCCCTCCATACTCCCAATGACCCTATCAATTCCATGTTCACGTGGAAATTAATAAATGGCATTTTTAATGGATGGATTGCATGTTTCATGTAGTAAATAATAGAGCCAACTCTTGAATTATTTAAGTATAGTTTCATATATGGGTTATTGAGAAATTTTCATGACTGGTTTAATATTTCTACATGATGATTTTTTTCAGTAGGGGCAATAATGGCCAAAATGATAGACGCAGAGGTAACTGGCAACAAGGCTATAAAAGGCCTTGGTTTTCTATTCACTTCGATGTTGATCCACGAGAGTTAAACAATTGTTTCAAGCTGGGTTTTTCAATTTGGTTGGCCATGGTATATTGCATACCTGACCTAACATACCCCCATTTCAACCTCCTCAGAATTTTCTCAGCATTCTTATTCCTCCACATGTGTCAATGCAACCCAAAGTGCCCGTTAATGATGATTGGAAAGAAATTTTACACCATCCTGTCTCTCACCACTATGGTTGACCCACTGTGTCATTACCTTTACCACCAGTATTTAATCCCAATTCTCAAATTTCTCATGTTTTTTCTCCAGTACCGTCCTCACATGCCAACAAAAGATTAAAAAATGATATCCCACAACTTGTGCAAGAAAAAGGAAAAGAAGAGGCCTCCCCCTCCAGTCCATTCACAGATTCAGATAAATATGTGTCTACAGGTCTCCACCTAAAATATTATTTCTCCCATGTGATCATCAAAATACAGTCCCAAGGGTCTAACCAACCAAGGACTACCCCAAAAAAGCCAAGAGGCGACAACAAGGATAAGAGGAAATATGCCTCACATAGCAACAAATATGGATTTTAAGTGTTTTTTTTATGATATTCAATGATGAAGACAATGTTTAATGATTTCCAATATATTTTAGACAACAAGCTTTATTTTGGATATTTTTTGTGGATAAGATGGATATATTGTTTTCTTGGGATATGTCCTTAAATTTTGCTAATATTTAAATATTTGATTTAAATGATATCCATGGGAGCTACGAGGGTGTTATATGATCAAAATGATAAATTTTGTATTTTATATTTGATAATTTGAAAAGAGAATGATGGGGTCACAAGGGGTCCCACCTATTTAGTAATTATTAACTAGACCCTTATTTATACATTATTATTAATTATTTCTCCCTAAACTAATTAGTTAAGTTAATTTGATCTAACTAAAGAAAGTAGTTGAACTACCTCAACTTATTGGGAAAGAATAAAGGTTCAATGAGAGGAAGAGAGAAAAGGGGTAAATAGAAAGAGAACTACAACACTAAGGGTCTTATTGAAGGCAACAAGATTCATAACCGAATCATACATTTCAGCAACTTGTTTTAAAGAATCCAATGGAAACATTTTGTGGCAAGTTGATCGAGATCATTAGTTCAATTTTATTTTACTGTCAGATTATTTTTGTATGGTTTCCATCAAAGACATCTAAATATGACTTTGGTCCACACCCTCGCAGGGGTTTGTAAAAGAGAAATACAACTTTCATATCTCAGAATGAAATAAAATCAGATTATTGTTTTGTCTCATACATGTGTTTTCATGACTTGGTTCTTCCTTTCACTTGTGTCTGCATGTTTAATTTATTTTAAAATCTATATACAATTATGTAGCTTTGTTTACATTTTATTTTATATTGCAACATATACAAATCATAAAATCATCATTGATCCTTTGTAATTAATACTTGGGGATTGAGTGAATATTTTGAGGCTATAAACCTTGGGTGACATTCCCAACTATCTTTTCTTAGCCAAGAAAGATCTGAAAATGATTGAGTGAGGTACTCCATACCTTTCCTCAACATTTATTTTGCGACCATACTGGGGAGATCTTCCATATCTTTCTAGTTCATTGTATTCACAATTATCTTTGAATCCTTTTTTTTTTTTTTTTCGAATACTCTTTGATTGATTTTTCTCATGAAAATACCTTCTACAAGGAAGCCTAATATTGACCATGGTCTTAAAGAATAGACTATCATTTCCTTGACCTTATTCAATACTATCCTAGAAACTGCTAGTACCTGGGATGAGCTTGAACACTCTTAGGAAGTAGTTGAACAAGATATAGGTATCAGTGAATGCTGGGAAGCTAGGAAAAGGCATCCTAGCAATCAACAATAACGTCCCTTTTTCTAAGTCTTTGGTATTCATTTTCATGTCCTAAAATCCTCTAATTTCTAGAAGAAGAAGAGGATTTTCCCTTGAAGCTACTCATATCATTAAAATAGGAAGGAGGAAATCCATTTTGTTGACCCAAGAAAGAACTCTAAGGAGGACTTTGTTCGATTCTTCCAGCTCACCCTTTTCAACCTTACCCATCACTTTCAAAATGGAATTCATGGGTGGTGCTAGTGGTGTTGGAGGTGCTTCATCGTCCCAAACTTCGACCTCATCGGTAAGTGGTAGTATATATAGTCATCAATTTCCTATCCAATCTTCTACCAACCCTGCTAAAGTTATAAAAAAGTGTGGGATTTTTCAATTTGAGGAAGATGCTATGACCACCCCATGGCACATATCTTCTCCCTTGAATCTAGCACCTGCTACTCATCTGTTACCCAAGTTTAAAGAGAATATTCGTAAGTTATCAAGGAATAATATGTTTTCTACAAATGAACACCTAGTGGAATTTTCTAATTCTTTTCATAATATTGGTGATAATGATAATGATACATATATGTGCTTATTTGTCAACTCCCTTGAAGGAAAAGAGACAACTAATTTTTTTGATCTCCCTCCGAAAATCCTTTCCACTTGGGAAGAGTTGGTTTATTGGTTCATGTCCACTTATTTACAATCCAAGAGCCTGACCAAATAGTTAAGGGAATATAAAAACATTTATTATAAATATGGTGATACTATTAAGTCCTTTAACCTTCTATTCACCAAATTGTACAATCAAATCCTTGAACTAATCCACCCTCAAAATCAAGCCTCTTTCATGCATTACTATAATGTGCTTCCATCTCCTTATCTTCATAGGCTCTAAGAAAAGGCTATTGACAATATTGGCTCCACTCTCCACACTTTCCTGGAGTATGAAGAGAAACTTGAAAAGACAGGTCTCCCTAAAGGAGACTCAGTCAAACAAATAGATATGTTTTCCCTCCTACAACTTGTGCAAGATATGAAAAATCAATTGATAGCCTATGAATGAAAGGGGAATGTCCCCTCACTTACTCTTGGGGCATATTCTTCTTTTACAACACCTTTTAGGAATATGAATGAAAATAGTTTTCAGCCTAAGGCCATTATGCCTTGCAATTGGTGTAACTTCTGCGAAGAAAATCATGAAGAAAGTACTTGTGAAGTTAAGAAGAGTTCCAAAGATAACATCTTTGGCAAGAATCATGAAACCACTATCGTTGTTCTAGATTGGTAAGAACCAAAAGATGTTATGATAATAAATACTAGGAACAAATCTTATGCTCCTAAATGGAAATATGATTCTCCTCGTACTTCTTCCACCCCAGCCTCCTCTTCACAAGGTATTAGTGTACAAAGTGTCAAAATTCCTAAAAGTCAAGGAGTTCCTTCCCCACTTCCCTCTTCCAAGTATAACATCCTTAACCAATTGGATAATATCAACGCTGATGCTACTCTTTTGGACATGGTTTTCATACCTGAACAACAAAAGCATCTCAAAAAGTTTATGGAAGGAAAGGCTTCCACCATAGCCAATCTTTTTGAAGAGACAAAAGAAGAGGATCCCGTTGTAAATAAGATAGGTGTAAATTTTTTTAGACACCCTGTAAAAAACCCTGCATTTTTCATTTCTATAAAAATTATGGATAATATAGCCCATTGTTGCCTAGTTGATGGCGGTTTGAGTCCAATATTTATGTCAAAAATCATCATGGAAGAGCTAGGCTTGTCATGTAATAATGGAAATTCTAGAAGAATGCTTTCCTATAAAAGACTGCAATAGTCAACTATAGGTGAAATCAAAGACATAACCTTGGTTTTGTGTGTACATACCTAAATAAGGACAATCCTCAACATCCAAGTAATCAAAATGCTAGTAAGAAACTATTCTATTATCTTAGGAAGAGTTTGGAAAGCCCTAAAAGGTGGATATCTTTCACTCGATGGAACACACTTATCCATTCCCTGGAATGGAAATAATATTATAGTCCTAAGAGAAGGAATAATTTCACCATACATGGAGAGAATTCCTCAACCAAATGTAAACTATCTCGAGGAAGACATTGGGGTGTATTCTATATTTGTTGATGATGGTGACACTACTTTGGAATAAATTTATTTAGAAGATGTTATGTGGCACATGAATTTCGATGGATCATGCTCAAATGAAGGTAATGGAGCTGGAATTATCTTATACTCACCTATAGGTAAGATTCACAATTTTTCTTATAGGTTAGAGTTTTCTTGCATGAACAACGTCACTGATTTTGAAGCCTTACTGCTAGGCATAAAAAATGGTTATAACCTCGGTTGTGGCCATCTCATAGTCTTTGGTGATTCTGAACTTGTTGTGAAACTTGTGCATAAAATCTATTCTCCCAACAATAAGTTGATGAAATTATATACCCAAGTAGTTTGGATGCTTATCTCGAACCTGTTATCATTTAACATCACTCATGTTAAGAGAGAACTTAATTCAATGGTTGATATATTAGCTATATTTGTGACATCTCCTACTTGGAAACTTCTACCTCAAAGGCCTGATTGTAATTTTCAATCTTTATATCGTCCACACATTCTTGATAATGTAGAATCATGGCAGGTATTCCCTAATGATTAAGGAATTTGTGCTTTCATAAAAAATGAACCATTTAAGCCCAAGGAAATCATATCTATGGAAGACAACAAATTTCCAAAAGGCTTGACTCCTCTCGAGAGTTCATTTTTGTCGAGTGATGTAGGCAAAAAAGAGATGCAAAAGGAAGAGGAGTCGAAAAGGAAAGTGGGTGATATCATTTCCTTGAACCTTGGGATGTTTGAATATCCAAATATGGTTAAACTAGCTGCCCAATGTTTCGATGAAGAAAATGTGAAATTCACATAACTACTATGTGAATTTCAAGATGCTTTTGTATGGTCATACAAGGATCTTCGTGGTTTTGATACTTCTCTCATACAACATGTCATTCCTATCAAGGAAGGGATAAAACCAGTTAGGAAAAAACAAAGACCCATTAACCTCCGCTTGAAGCTACTATTAGAAAGGAATTAGAAAAACTTTTGAAAGTTGGTATAATATTTCCAGTGAAGTATTCTGAGTGGGTTTCAAATTTGGTTCTTGTTAGGAAAAAAACTGGTCAGATTCAATTGTACGTGGATTTTCAGACATTAAATAGAGCAATCGTAAAAGATCATTTTCCTCTCCCTAATATGAAAATGGTTTTTCAACAGGTCGCAGGGTCACAAATTATGTCCTTACTTGATGGTTTCTCTGGATATAATCAAATCAAGGTAAAAAGGACTGATAGATACAAAACCAGCCTGACTACATGTTGGGCCACATTTTCTTATGAACGCATGCCTTTTGTCTTGTCTAATGCAGGTGCAACTTTCCAGAGAGATATGCAATTATATTTTGACAATCTTATCGGTAAAATTATCCAAGTATATCTTGATGATTTGAGGCTCTATTCAAAGAATCGATTGGATCACTTTGGTCATCTCAGAAAAGTTCTCATGCGATGTAGACAATTCGACATTTTTGACTCAGGAATAAGAATAGATCCTGGAAGGATTGCTTCTATTATGAACCTTCATGCCCCCACTTCCAAAAAGGAGTTTCAAGCCTTTATGGGTATTATCAACTTTGTCCATAGGTTTGTTCCTAATTTTTATTTAATGGTTAAACCAATTCATAATATTCTAAAGAAAGATCACTGCTTTTCTTGGATAGATAATGTCAAAAATGATTTTGTAAGGATTAAGAAGGAAATCAGTTATGCATCGGTTATGGCGAAACCAGACTTTGAGAAAGACTTTATTATATACACTAATGCCACCGAGGAAGAAGTTTCTTCTATTCTCTTACAATGTGATGACCAAAATAATGAAAAACCTATATCTTACATGAGCTAAAGTCTATCAGACGATGAAGTCAAGTACTCTTATATTGAGAAACATGCTTTTTCTCTTGTTAAAGCCATGGAGAAATTTTTCCACTTTATTCTAGGAAAACATATGTAGGTAAAATTCCTTTTTCCTACTGCCAAGTTTCTGCTTTCACAAACTTATATTTCATGGAATCTTTCACATTGTCTTGTCAAGATCTAGGAGAATGATTTGATGATCCCTTCACTTAGCTCAACATGTTGAAGCAAGTGAAGAAACTAATGATCAGGATAATCCTCTTTCAACGCTGTTTTATATTGAGAGTCAAACCCTTTCTATTATTGAACACCTCTAGTATAAAGATCTGGTGTATTACTTGCAATGTAATAAATGGCCATATGACTTAGATCCTCATCAGAGGAGAATACTCCACCTTTAATATTTCTGTTCCACTTGATATATTTAATCTTTAGTATTCTGATATAAATGATGCAAAATAGGGACAACAAGATTAAATTTCTGTTCCACTTGATATATTTCTTTGCATTTACATTTTTCTTGTGTCCTGGGAATGTACAATCATCGGGAAAATCAACACATCTTTTGTGGAAACATTGTTAGACAGTTGGCTTAGGTTGATGGAAAATTAGTATGGATTGTTGGTTTTCATTGATTTCAACCATTGGAGAGTGATATTTTACATTGATGTCAACCCTTAGTGATTGATGTCAAGCTTTGGAGAAAGTCCGATAGTGAATTCCGATAGCACAAAGGTTTTGGACCCAAGTTTGTTTGATGTATAATGGTATGAGTTTTAATATATTTTAAGGTAAAACTATTCTATATGGGTAGTACATGTCATTCCATTTCTGGTGGAATGTGGAACATCACATAAATCCTCATGGTTAAAGAGTTATGGCCATGTAAAGTTGGAGAACCCAGGTTTGGGTAATGTACCCAAGTTTGTTTGATGTATAATGGTATGAGTTTTGATATATTTTTAGGTAAGACTATTCTAGATGAATATTACATGTCATTACATTTCTTGTGGTATGTGGAACGTCACATAACTCCTCACGGTTTGAGAGTTATGGCCTTACGAATTTGGAGGACCCTCATATGTTAGCTTGAAGCCCCAAAAGGTCAAAGTAGTCAAAGTGGTTTAAGAGATTTTAGAAGGTAAATAATAAAGTGAAGTGATGAGTGTACTATAATTCAAATTGAATAAAAAATAAATTATTTAAATAATAAATTTAATGGAGAAATTACTAAGTTGACAAGTGGTTAGTAGTGGGCTAGCTCTAACATAAGGAAAGTGGTTTAAGATGGTTAGAAGGTAACCCCTTGAGGTAAAGTGAAGTGATGAGTGTACTATAAGTCAAAGTGGATACAAAATAAATTATTTAAATAATAAATTTAATGGATAAATTACTAATTGGACAAGTGGTT